>CAJEUD010000066.1:0-39562 GCA_903992545.1 Pipistrellus pipistrellus
ATCGCATTCTTCCCAGTCTGGAGCTTTTGTCTCCTTCCCGCTAGGGCAGTCTAGCATCAGAGTCAACAGTCCGTCCTCTGCGCCCGATGTGCGCGGCTCCGGGGACTCTGCTTTTCACCGCTCCCCTGGGATTCCGCCTCACAGCCCAGGCTCCCTGTGTTTGAGCCTGGGTCCCCAGGTTCTGGCCTAGAACTGGGGTTCAGCGCTGTCAGGTCTGGGGTTCAGCACAGTCTGGAGCTTTTATTTCCTTCCCGCTAGGGAACGCCAGCCAGGTACTCAGCCTACCCCTCCTCTCCAGCTCTGTCCTCTCCGTGCGTGTGCGTGTGCGCAGCGTGTCTCTGTACCTTAGGCTTTTACAGCTCCTCTGATTTTCCTTCTGGTTTTCTCTTTCCTTCTTGTTGTACAATTTTCAGTCAGTCGACTTCCTGTAGCTCTGGGCAATGTCCATTTTATATTTTAGTTGTATTTTATTGAAATTGTTGTGTGCGGCTGCGGTTAGGTGTTTACCTGTGCAGCCATCTTGGATCCTCCCTTACACTGAGGAACTTTAATGGAATTCCAGAGCCTTGCCAAGCTCACTCTGCACAGGTGTCCCATACATACAGGCAAACATCTGGGGTCCAAGGGGAAGAAAACACCTGGAGTGGCCTATGGGGTGCGCCTGGCACCCTAACATTTAGTGTGGTGAGCATTCTGTTCTTAATCACACTGACTCCCTTCCTGGGAAGCCCTCCTGCTGAATCAGACTACAGACCCTTGACCAAAGGTTCACAAACTTGCCCTAGAAAGCAGCAAATGAAGGCTGCGGAAACAGCTGGGTGTGTAGAGCTCAGGTTATTTATAGGCTGGCCTCCAGTACCATTCTGGAGAGTTTTTATAGTAAAATTAGATAGTACCGTATTTTCCGGACGTATAAGACGACCACCTAATTTTACAGTTAAAACAGGTTTAGGCCTATATTCGCTGTATAAGACTACCTCCCACTTCAAAAAAAAAAAAAAAGACTTACTTTGCCGTCAGGATCTGCAGGTAATTTTTGTGCAATTTTGGTCTTTTGCCCCCGATTTTCGGTTGACTATTTTTCCTTTAAAAGGTCATTTTATAAGCCGGAAAATACGGGTAATTCCCTCTTTGAAGGTGTTCTGTAAGCTGACCACCACTAGAGGGCAGAGCAGACCACATCAGTTTTCAAGCACTTTCTCCATGTGCTGGGCAGACCTGTACACTTAGTTATCTCTCCACCCAGGACTTCATCCCACGGTGTGCTAGGGTGCTACGTGCTAACACAGGGGTACTCCATCCTGGCTACTCCCTCACTGGAGGAGCTTCTGAAAAACACAAATGACCAGCCCCACCACCCCTCCTTCATTCTGATTTCATGTTTGAAAATGCTCTTTAATCTAATGTGAAGTCAGGGCGGAAGCCTTTGGAGTAATCCTATGGGGCCTGGTCATATTTCATAGAGGAAACAAAAAATTCCCTTTAGAATATGGGCATCACTACTTTCTTCTCCTGAGCCCCAGGAATGATTGAAATTTCTAGGTAGCTTTTCCTTCCATCTTCAGCATTTTGTAGGTAAAACCTGTCATCACAAATAAAATTACGTTAAAATAAAAATGAAAGGGGTTGGGGATGCTGCACAATATTTATTTTTACTGTTCTCATGAGTCACCTTTTCATTCCTAGAACTCCCCCTCAGCCGGACATCAGTCAGGTCCTCCCTCAGGATGCTCTGTGCACTGCTCTGCCCTCCCCTGGGGTCCCAGCCTCGCCTCTGAACAGCAGGGGAGATGCTCAGCCTCCCAAGCTCCCTCTGGCTTCATCCTGGACTGTGGGAGGCAGTGCCACTGTGCTTTCTTCTAGGGAACACATGGGGACAGCAACTGGGAATTCTTCATCTTAGAGCATCTGCAGACTTTCTTTTGCTCCCAGTTACCTCCTCTCATTATTAGGCTGACACATTACTTGCCTTTGTCCTGTTACTCAGTCTTTCAAATAACATTCCCCTGAGATTGTTAACTTGGTATGTCAACTTGCCTGGGCCATGGGGCGCCCAACTAATCTGGTGAAGCGTTATTTCTGGGTGTCAGTGAGGATGTTTCCAGGAAGGTAAGCATTCATTTGACTTGGTGGACTGAGCAAAGCAGATTGCCCTGTCTGGGTGGGTGGGCACCATCCAACCCGCTGAGAACCTGAATAGACCAGAAAGGCCAAGGGAAGTTGAATTCCATTCTCTCTCTCTCTCTCTCTCTTTCTCATTCTTTCTTCTTCTCTGACTGATACATTTCCCATGAGGACACAGTGTGAGAGGAGGATAGAGATAGAGGCGGTGGTGAAGATGGGGATCTGGCTGGGCCACTGGGCCACACCTCTCCAATACCCAGCAATCCCTCCCTCCAGTGTGCTGAATGGGGGGTTCATGGCAAGGGACCGGTCCTATAACTGTTACTCCAAAGTGCCTTGTTCTGTGCAGCAGAATGTGCTACATTGACTTCAACGAGGGCCCAAGACGGCTGTGCCTATTAAAGTTGTCCTCTTCTGGCAAGAAAGCTGCATCAAGCAAGAGCTCTGGCAGAGCCCTACTGAGCCTTTCCTCACTGGGAGCCTCTGCAGCTGAAAGGCAGAGCGGCTGCTGCTCTGGCACGTCTCTGCCACTAGAGGGCGGGGCAGGGCCACAGCTCAAGAGCCAGATGCTGGGAGCTCCCTGTTGGGGCAGCTGCAGCAGTGAGGGACTGGAGCTCCTCATGGAACAGGCACAGAACAAAGGATCCAGCCAGGAAGGTGTTAGGGTTTGGCCAGTGTTGTGCGCTGTGAAAGGATTCACCAATGAGAGAAGAGAGAGAGGCCCAGAGGAAATTTAGTTTACTTTCCAAGGGAGGAAAGGGCCTGTGTATTGCGAGTCAACACAGGCAGAAAATAAAGGATTGCCTGCTCTTACTGAGCAGAGGCGTTTTGATAAGCCACAGTGAAGGGAATGGAATTCTACTGAGGATGAGCAGATATCTGGGATTTTCTTGAAAAGTTGCTTTTCCTTTGCTTCCCAGGAGACAATCTGGCAGATGTCCTAAAGGGGTGTCTCATCCGTATTTCCACAGAAGCCTCCATAGCTTAGAGTCGAACTCAATCAGAGAAGGGGCCAAAATCTAAAATCCAGCCAAAATCGCGGGCCGAATGGTTTACTGAACAGTCATAAACTGACAGCGGAGTGCAGTGATGACAGCGCGGTTCGGGCCACATTGCAAGGCCTGGCGGGCTGGATTTGGCCCCCAGGCCTTGTGTTTGACACATGTGGCTTAGATCAAAGGTTATGAAGAGTTCAAGTGAGGCGTGTTTGAAGGGGACAGGGGAAGGGAATTTTCTAACTAGAGACTCCTTGGTGCTGATTGTCTCTGAGTTGTGAGAACAGTAGGTACCAGGAGGCAGTGGGAGAATGTAGCCTGGAGAGTAGCTTATCTTGGTCCTGCTGAGCTGTTGGAATCAGAGGAGCTAAACACTGGGGTTTAATTACCAGGTGCATCTTATAAGCTGTGGAAGGCCACCACAGAGAGAAAGAAAGGCCTTTTTCCTGTCCTCACAGCAGGTGCCTATGCAATTTCATCAGGAGAAGAGTAGAAGCTAAAGGGAAAAGGTGATGTTTGCTTTGAACAACTTTGAGTAATGAGGCTTTCTGTAAGAACATAACAGCAAACTCAGGTAGAGTTGAGGCGAGAAGGGAATTTGAGGTCATTTGTAAAAGTGGTTTCCCTCACTGGGCACATGTCCATTTTAGGGATATAAAGTTACCTGCTCAGGGTCACACTGGCCTTCCTGGGTCCCATGAAACACGCCCAGTCAATCCTCACACTTGCCCCAATGTCATGCAGCAAACACTAAGGGAACCATAGACATGGGGTTGTTTCACACTGGGACTACCCTATTCCTTACCGGACATCTCTCCTCTGAGTTCAGCACTTGGTCAGAGAATTAAAGCAAGGGGATGTGTGCTCTTGCTCTCTGGGAGTTTCCACAGAGTCCTGGACAAGCTGGAAAGAGTGTCTAGCATGGTCCCCACAGGAAGCAGGTGGCATGCCCAAGTTAGGGTCATTCACAGAGGGGTTCTTTACTAATGTGTGGGGAAGGTGTAAGGACCCAGCAGAGAGCACGCAGGAGGTAAGCCAGAGCTTTAGCAGCAGAGCAGTTCCTGCCCCTGAATCAGGGACAAGGGGAGGAAGCAGTAGTGGGGATGCTGCAGGAGACAGTCATGGAGAGAAGGCCCCCTTGGGAGGAACTGGCACCTTAGGTTGCAGCCAGCCCCAGGTGACCCCACAGGGAGCCCAGGGGAACACCGTCCTGAGAAACATGTCACTTGTCACTTTCCTCAACATCACAGAGGGCGCTTACACAAACCGAGATGGTAAAGCAACTGCACACCTAGGCCACATGGGGGACCTACGGCTCCTAGGCTACATACTGTACAACATATCACTGCCCAAAGCAGCCCAGGATTAAATCAAGCACAAGAGAGAATGATGCAATTAAGAGAGACAATAGCCATGAGATGTATGAGGCTGCTGCCAGCATAACACTTCTACAGCAAACGTTTTGTCATAAGTAGAAAGAGTAGACTCTAAAATATCAGTGACAGAGGGAAGGTGGGGGTGGGGATTCATGGGGAGTGATTCGGTAGGAACTTACATGCATATATGCCTAGCCCAGGGCCTCAGACTATAGAGTGGTGAAGTATGGGAGGGGCGGGTTCAGGGAAGAGGAGGTCAATTGGGAAAAAAACAAAACAAAACAAAACAAAACAAAGGGGAACATCTGTAATACTTACAACAATAAAAGTAATTTAAAAAAATAAAATAAAATAACAATGAAATATGTAGTGCGATAAATATATAAACCAGTGCTATAGCCATCCATTATCAAGTACTATGTACTGTTTGTAATGGCATGTACCATACTTTTATGCCTCTGGCAGCCTAGGAGGTTGTTTCCAGCAGCATCCTCCCAAATACATGAGTAACCTGTTGCCCTATGACCTCACGGCAGCTACAATGTGCCTAGGCAATAGGAATTTTCAGCTCCATAGTAAGCTAAGGGGCCTCCTCTGTATATGTGATGCCTGATTGAGAGACACGTCATTATGTAGCCTGTGACTCTATCAATGCTGACCTACTCTCTTCCCTCCCTCCCTCCAGGTCCTTGTGGGGTCCTCATTGGCTGAGCCTAAGGGAAAACCAGAGGACAAAGGATTGGGATGGTAGAATCCTTTAGGTCAGACTTCTGGGGGAGACAGGAAGTGGACATAATCTCACTCACCTGAGATGAGTTATTTGCAGGTCATCCCTGTGGTGTGTGCACAGGCTCAGCTGGGCTCATTGCAGGCCCATCTGGTCTGTCGCCAGAGAACAGTGAGGGCGGCTGGCTGCTCTGCGGGAATTGTTTATTCCCATGAATCACCATGTGGAGCAGTTGTTTTCAATCTGTGTAGTTCTTTGCAGGTGATCTCTCTTTCCTCTTGCTGTTTTTAAGAGCGTCTCTTTATGTTTGATGATGTGAAATTTTATTATGTGTCTTGGTGAGGATTTCTTTGTATGTGTTTTATTTGAGGCTCGTGGGGCTTCCAGAATCTCCGGAATATCACATCATATCAGGTCACTTTTGGAAAATTCTTAGCGAATACCTTCTGCCTCATCCCTTTTCCTCCCTCTGGAACCTCAGTGCTGGATCTCTCCATTTTATTTTGTTAACCCGTCTGTGGTATTTTCTATTTTTGTCTCCTAGGAGTGCAGTCTATGTAGTTCTTCAGTTCCTTCCAGTACACCAGGGCTCTGCCTGAACCCAACCTGCTGCTCAGAACATTCACTGAATATGACTCTCATTGTTTTCTGTGTGGTCAGTGAGTGGGTGTACAATGTGATTCTGTTTAAATCTACCTCGTCAGTGGCTGTTCTCTTCTTTAGGCATAATCCTCATTTCCTCATTTCTTTCTTCAAGAATGTAAAACATGTATGTTCTAGAAACACTAACTGCAATATCTGAAACCTCTGTAGGCCTGATTCCTCAGCAGGTTATCTTAGCTAACTCTTGCTTGTTGGGTGTCATTTCATTTTTATTTTTAAAAAATAATTATTTGGATTGTGAGTTCAGAGTTCATGGAACGTCATTTGCAGGAACGCTCTGATGGTGGTTTCTCCAGAAAGGACTCATGTTTGCCTTGCTGGGTACATGGAGGATGGGCTACTACCAGCCTGGTGCAACTTCACCTTCTTGGCTTGGGATTTTGGGGGCCATACAGATAAGATGAGTGTGAGCTCCAAACAGCTGTGGGAGCTGGCTTCTGTCACACAGTCTTAAGGAGTTACTTTGTAGTTTCTCGTTTTATTTAGCGGAAAGGTAGAGGCCAGCAAGGTTCCCTACATTTCCTCTTTGTGGGGCATCCCTTAGGGACTCTGTCTTCAATGGTGACATCCAAATATTCACCTGCCTGCCTTCGCACTTTGTCCTCCATCGAGCCCTGCATGCAAGCGTGCTATTAAAATCAAATTTCTAGGTCCGAGAGGGTGTCTTTGGAGCAGCCAGTGGCTTCGGTGTTCAGTTTGCTCTGCATTTTTACTCTGTATCATGCATGGATTTTCCTCATTCCCCTCTCAGTATTATTGTTTTAAATCCTCACCCAAGGATATGTTTTTATTTATTTTTGAGACAGAGGGAGAGAGAAATATCCATGTAAGAGAGATCTTAGATTTGGTACAAGCCCCAACAAGGATGTAACCTGCAACCCATGTATGTGCCTAACCAGGAAACAAACCTGCAAGCTTTTGGTGCACAGGATGATGGTCCAACAAACTGAGCCACCAGTTCGGGAACTCCCTTATCAGTGTGAACTCTTCGTTTTGAAAGATCTAATAATTTTTTAATCTAACATTCATAGGTTAAGCATAGGTTTTTTAATTATTTTCTGTAATATGCCCAGAAACTTTCAGATCTGAAAAAAAGAAATCTGATAGTTTTTGTTTTAAACGTTGTGCCAGGTGCTATATAAACACTAACTGAATTATTTTATTTAATCCTTAAAACAATTATACGAGGAAGGCATGATCAATTTTACACTTTATGGAGAGAAATGAGCCTCCAAGAGAATAAGTAAGAATCAATAAGGATGATATGGTTATTACTTGATGAAGCCAGTTGGACTGATGGCCAAGTTCGTGCTTTCCTCCACAGTGGACACAGCTGTCTGTCTTAAAGCATTGGAGACTCTAGTAAATGGTAGCAGATCTCTTCAGCCCTAAGCACTTAACCAAGTTTTTGGTTTGTTTGTTTGTTTGTTTGTTTTATCCAAAATCAAACCTAAAGTGGCAAGTCTCCATTGGAGTGCAAACAGTAAAACAGCCATTACATGTCTTACAGGGATGTGGGGGGTACTACTGACCTCAGAGCTCACAGAATGGGCGGGGCGATGGAGAGACGAGGAAGATGTGGATGTAGAGCTGGAGGACCCGGGAGACAGTCATCCACGGGGTACAGCACAGGTGGGGACCACGCCTGTGGGGCATGTGAGGAACTGCTTGCGCTGGCTGCTGAGATGTGACTGTGGGAACTTTCAGCACCATGGGCTCCCAGTCCTGTGGGCTTCAGCCAAGAGCTGGCTGTGTTGGTTGGTCAGACTGGCAGCTGGGCAGACGGGCTAGACAAGGGACAGAGGACAGCCGGGACGAGCTGGCCTCCTGTCTGCGGGTCACCGTGTCCTAGCACCACAGCCCTCCAAGAGTAAAGGCCTCCTGCCCACCTGATTTCTTAGTCGTCAAGTTCAGGCTTTTCTCTACTTTTTGCCCCGATGTGTGCGTCTCCAAGCAATATGGATTATCCTGAGTTGTACATAAATTTTTAATATCTCAAACAAATAAAAGCACATTATGTACACACTTTTGAAGCTGTGTTTATTTATTGAATATATTTTTATTCATTTCAGAGAGAAAGGGAGAGGGAGAGAGATAGAAACATCAATGATGAGAGAATCCTTGATCGGCTGCCTCCTGCACACTCCCTACTGGCATGTGCCCTTGATCAGAATCGCACCCGGGACCCTTCTGCAGGTCAACGCTGTTTTCACTGAGCCAAACCAGGTAGGGCTTGAGGCTGTGTTTTAGCTCAGCAGTATGCTCGACAACTCATTATATGTATCTGAAGTGCTAGTCTGTGTTCTTGTGTAACATAACATTGAATAAGTGACTCACACTGTGTATTATTCCTTCCCCTTGTCGTGGTCCCTTGGTTCCTTTTCAGTGTGTGGAAATGATAAACAATGCTGCTGAAAGTCCTGCTTTACATGTATGCTCGTGCACTAAGCATACATGTCTCAAAGTGTTTATCTAGGACTGCTCTGTGCCCTGCGAGGTGGCTCTCTCTCTATTACTTTATGGTATGAACTCTACCACAGTGCTCCCCTGCTGCGGGGGCCTGATATGGCAGGGATCTCCCTTCTCTGTGGCCAGCACGGAAAGAGAGATGAAATTGGTTCTTCGTAGAGGCAGCCAGGGATTGAGAAATAATGAAGTGAAGAGAGTAGATGCAGAAATAGTTTGAAGCTGGGTCCCAGGTGGGTTGCCGACTTTCTCTGCTGGAGAGACTGGCGACCCCTGAGCCACATAGCACATCTATTTATTCTCCAATACCCAAGGGGGATTTTCACAGGAAAAACAAGGAGCCTGGGAGGCGCCAGGTCCCACCCATTCCTTCCTGCCAGATAAACACAAGCCAGGAACTAAAAACATCTTGGCACTCCCAGAGCCAGAGTGCAACTGACATGATTTCACCAATATCCCAGGCTCAGTCAGCAACAATCTAAAGAATGTCCAGGTGTCTTCCTAGGGAGTCCCCTCCATCTCCCCCTATTTTTAATTTTTAAGAAAAAATTTTGCATCCCAATATCAATGTCCAACAGTTTTTTGAGTACATGTCAGCAATGGTATCCGGATGGTGGATAAATGGTGGCAATGCAGGTCCGACCTTTTGGTTTGATCCTGGGTAACATGCAGTAACACACAGCTGCTGACTGCTAATATGGCAAGGCGTTGTCATCATCTTCTATCTCTGGATTGTTTTTCCTCTTGTCTGTATGGCTGGAGCATTCCTGTCAATTATTCTCCTGCAGTAATCCACGTGGTCTTAGAGTTGTTTTCTAAAAATAAACATATTCTCGACCAAAGTTAGTAAAGCAACCCTTTCTATAAATTTCTCTCCCAAGTACACGGGTCACATTTCTAACTGGAGTTTAAGCAAAGACTATGTGTCTTAAACACTTTTGTCACTCTATTTTGAGCACTCTATCCTGCACTTAAAGGGTTGCCTCAATAGAAGTGTTTTGGTTGTGGTGGTGGTGGTGGTGATGGTGATGGTGAGAGTAATTGTGATTGGTACTAAGTAAAGAAGCAAAAAGGTTAGAGACAATTTGTTCTCTCAATACCAAGAAAACAAAGTATTTGTAGAAACACATAATATCAGGCCCCAGTGCAAAAATCATGTGCCTTGAAAGAAATTGTGGGCCTCAAGGCTGTGGTAAGTACAGAGTGTATCTCAGTCCATCCTCCGTTGCCCCGATTGCCCCTCAGGAGCAGTGGGAGGTGTAGAAGCCCTCAGGAGTGATCAGGGCTTGCAACAGCAGGTGGTGTGAGAAAGTGTGAGAGATGGCTGCTGGCCCTGATCTCCCCTCAGGTTCAGGAGGAGGCGGAGAAGCCCTGAGAGGTGATAGGTGCTAGCAGCTGCAGGTCACACCCACTGATGGCACCAAGGGATTGGGGCTGGCACCAGGCACCAGCAGTGTGTGGGAGGGGCAGCTTTGGTGCTGGCAGGAGGCAAAAGCACAACTGGCATCCAGCAGCAGGTGCAAGCACCAGGCGGAACCATGGTATGTGGGAATAGAGAATATCTAGTAACCACCAGAGGCTCGCCCCAATGACAGCTACCGGCACCCTTTCTTGGTCTGGTACCCCTGCTCACTGGCTCCACCATACTACTGCAACCGATGCCTGGAATGTTCCACACACGTCCCCTAGTGGTCAGCACATGTCATAGTGAAGAGTTGTTAGGGTTTTCCACCATTTGATTATTTACATATTAGGGTTTTATTATATAGGATGAATAAAATCCTTTCAGCAAAGCAGTACAGCCGAAACCGGTTTGGCTCAGTGGATAGAGCATTGGCCTGTGGACTGAAAGGTCCTAGGTTCGATTCCGGTCAAGGTCATGTACCTTGGTTGCGGGCACATCCCCGGTCGGGTGTGCAGGAGGCAGCCGATCAATGTTTCCCTCTCTCATCGATGTTTCTAGCTCTCCATCCCTCTCCTTTCCTCCCTGAAAAAAATCAATGAAATATATTTTAAAAATAAAAAAAAGAAAGAAAAGCACTACAAACAAGTAACCTATAATACAAAGTACAGGCTCATGAGCCAGACTATATTTGAAAGCCATTCCAAACATCTATTTATTACCTGTGTGACCTTAAGTACATTACTCAATATCCCTGTGCTTCAGTTTCCTTGTGTGTAAGGTGGGAATAATAATAGTACAATCCATATTTCTAATAGTAATAATAATAATAATGTGTCCTGATAAATGTGCACACTGCTTACATGTGAGTAATTCATACAGATGGGCAGTGCAGGAGAGCTGGTGGAGGGCACTCTGACCCCACTGAGCACTGCCACTGTGAGGAGGCTCATGCTCCTGCTGGAATGCACAGGAGCACACCACTCCCTGGGCTCCATGTAGGGAGGGGGTGGGGGACTCACAGGGACAGACTCAGGGCTGGGGAACGCAGGTCATTCACAATGCAACAGTACCCACTCACTTACATACTTCCTGTTGTGGGAAGGAAAACTGGGAGCTTTGTAACTCTAATGGCAGGGCTGTTTGGACACTTTTCATAGGAAGCCTCTGTAATCACTCATTTTACAGATTAGCTTCCTGAAGTTCATCCCCCATCCCCTCTCTCCTCACCTGCCCTTCACTGGTCTTTTCAGGCCCAAGCCCTCCAGGATTACAGAGGAAACCTTGTCCCTCCGCCTCCTTTCACAGGGAGCTCACTCTCTGGCATCAAGTTCCCAGGGTGAGCTTTCCTCTAGAAGTGTCCAGGGCAGAGGTGAGGGTGGGAGGCAGAGTCCATTTCAGGGAGTGGGGTTCCAGGGGAGGAAAGGGCTGGTCCCAGCCTGGGGAGTCTCCCTGGTTCTCACACAGCCCCTGGGCAGAACTGAGGGAGACGCTGTAACAGGAGCTCCCTGTGCAGGGGGAAGGGTCAGGGCAAAGTCCCAGGTCCCAGGCCTGATCTCAGGGTCACAGCCCAAGGGGGGATTCTAAAGCTCCTTGCAGTTTCACTTCTCCATCTCACAACCTGTGTGGGGCCCTCCTTCCTGGATACTGATGACGCGTCCCAGTTCTCATCTCCGGTTGGGTGTCAGGTGCTAGAGAAGCCAATCAGGATCGCCTCCGACCCAGTTATAAGTGTGGGGCATCACCAGGACTCTCAGACTCCCCAGACCTGGAGGATGCCGCTCAAGAGGTCCCCGACCATCCTCCTGTTGCTCTGGGGGGCCCTGGCCCTGACCGAGACCTGGGCGGGTGAGTGCGGGGTTCAGAGGGAATGGCCTCTGGGGAGAAGGAGCGAGGGGACCCGGCGTGGGAGCAGGACCCGGTACAGGGCGTCTCCACCTCCCATCCCCCACACCCACCCCGTTCTGACCCCCCCCCCCCCCCCCCACACACACACCCCTCTCTTCTAAGTCCCGCTGCTCCTGTTTCCTCTCCGGGCTCCTTCCCCTCTCCTGTCCCTTTTACCCCTGACCCCGAACCCACTCCGGGAGGAGGGTCGCGGGTGTCAGCTCCTCCGCTCCGACCCCCAGGCCCCCACTCGCTGATATTTTTCCAAACCGCCTTGTCCCGGCCCGGCCATGGGGAGCCCCGGTACCTGGAGGTCAGCTACGTGGACGACACGCAGTTCGAGCGGTTCGACAGCTATTCCGAGAGTCGGAGGTCAGAGCCGCGGGCGCCCTGGATGGAGCGGGAGGAGCCGGGCTATTGGGACCTGAGCACCCAGAACTCCAAGAGTCACGCACAGGCTTCCCGAGTGAACCTGCACAACCTGCGCCGCTACTACAACCAGAGCCAGGACGGTGAGCCAACGGACCCGGGTGGTCCCGGCCCCCATCCCCACGGACCGCCCGGGGTCGCCCCGAGTGTCCCAGTGAGAGTTTCACTCTAACCTACGCCGCCCCGCCCCACCCCACCCCCCATACACACACCCAAGAGGAACCCTCCGGGACTTGGACCCGGTTTTATTTTGTTTCTGTTTAATCCCCGCGGGTGGGGATGGGGCGGGCCCAGTGGGCGACTCTGACTTCGGGGCGGGTCAGGGTCTCACACCTTCCAGTGGATGATCGGCTGTGACATGGGACCAGACGGGCGCCTCCTCCGCGGTTATTTCCAGTCCGCCTATGATGGCACTGACTACATCGCCCTGAACGAGGACCTGCGCTCCTGGACCGCAGCTGACACTGAGGCTCAGATCACCAGGCGCAAGTGGGAGGAGGCCGGTGTGGCTGAGGAATGGAGACACTTCCTGCAGGAGGACTGCCTGGAGTGGCTGCACAGACACCTGGAGAAAGGGAAGGAGGTGCTGCAGCGCACAGGTACCAGGAGCCAGGGGCCTCCCTGATCTCCCCTGGGGCTGGGGCTCCACAAGGAGACAGGACACAGGGTCAGTGTCAGAACACCCCTCCTTTGGGCCAGGAGACTGAGTCCGCTGGCTTTTCAGATCCAGGGACGCCCACCCTTCTCTCAGGGACACTTTGGGTGCAGTCTCTCAGGGACAAATAACTGATCAGGGTTCCCATTGACCCTGCAGAGGCTCTGGGACCCATGGGGACTTACTCTCTCAGGCCCTGTTCCCTCCCTCACCCAGTGTATTTGAGGTCTAACCACGACTTTTCTAGTAATTTAGACTCCAGCCAGGACAGAAAGAGTTATCATTTCTCCCCCTGAGGCCTGCCTCCCACCCTGGGCTGTGTCCCTCTGACTAGAACTTTCTAAAGACTGGAGATCATCCCCAGATGCTACCCTGTTTCCCCGAAAATAAGACAGTGTCTTATATTAATTTTTGTTCCCAAAGATGCGCTAGATCTTATTTTCATGGGATGTCTTATTTTTCCATGTGCTAGGTCTTATTTTCGGGGAAACACGGTATGTCCAGGCTGGTGGCTGCTTGTGTGCCCCCTCAACCACTCCAGGTGCTCTTTACACTCTCATGGTCACATGAGCGCTCTGGAGGATCCCTGATAATGCCAATTTCCTGAATTTCCTCACCCTTCTCCTCAGACCCTCCAAAGACACACCTGGCCCACCACCCCATCTCTGACCGCGAGGTCACCCTGAGGTGCTGGGCCCGGGGCTTCTACCCTGCGGACATCAGCCTGACCTGGCAGCGTGATGGGGAGGAGCAGACCCAGGACATGGAGCTTGTGGAGACCCGGCCTTCTGGAGATGGGACTTTCCAGAAGTGGGCGGCCCTGGTGGTGCCCTCTGGAGAGGAGCAGAGATACACGTGCCATGTGGAGCATGAGGGCTTGGCCGAGCCCCTGACCCTGAGATGGGGTGAGGAGAGGCGTGGGCACAGAGCCTGGTCTCAGGGAAGCAGGGGCCTGTGGAGGACTTCAGCGGGGTCGGGGCTGAGCCTTCAGGGTCAGGGCCCTCACCTCCTCTTCCCTTCCCAGAGCCATCTTCTTGGGCCACCATCGTCCCTATCGTTCTCGTTATGAGCCTGATCTTCCTTCGAACTGTGGTCACTGGAGCTGTGATGTGGAGGAGGAGGAAGCGCTCAGGTAGGGAAGGGGTGGGGCTGAGTGTCCTGTCTCACTGGGGGTTGCAAGCCCAGGTAGAAGTGTGTTATGCTTCATTAATGGCAAGTACCATCCCCACACATGTGGTTGCCCAGTGTGGGGCTCTATTTGCTGACACTCACTCTTCAGTAAGACATGGGTGAACATTCATCACCTTGATGATTCTAGTGAGGAGGTCTGGTTCCCAGCACCTCCAGCTCAGAGTGGAAGGTCCCTGCTGAGGACAGACCTCTGGGAGGATGGTTGGTCTACTCCCCACACGTGTAGTTTTTCCTCAGGTTTCCTGATCCTACCCTGGGTTTGTAGTCACAGTTCTGGAAACTTCTCTGGGTTTCAGGAATAGGAGTTTTTTGGGGGGACCTCATGACCCTGCCTCCTCTCTGTCTTCTCACAGGATGTTTTCTTCCCACAAGTGGAAAAGGAGGGAGCCATGCTCAGGCTGTCCTGCCTCTATTGTCAATGAGCTGATAGAAAATGCCCATGAGCGGAGCTGGCCCCAGGGTCTGGCCACACTAGAGACAAGACAGATGAACCTATGAGAACTATGTGGCCAAGCGCATCCCTGGCAAGCAGGCTGCTGTCGTGATGGCCTGTGAAAACCAGCATATGGGCAATGACATGGTGCAGGAGCCAGGGCTGGTCATGATATTTGCCCATGGCATTGAACAGATATATTGATAGATCTCGGCCGGCTGTCAACAGAAGAGACAGAAATCAGAAAATCTCATCACTCCAGTAGCGGAGCCGTGAGTCCTCCCCAACTGTCCTTCATCTTGTGGCTTATACCTGGACCTCACTTCTCCCTGCTCTTCTGGCACTGAAGGGCTCTGGAACTCTTTGCTCAGCCTTCTAGGTGGGAGACCCAGATTCCCTTCTTTTGCCTAATTCCTTCCCCTAAGATGTCTGTAAATTTCCAGTCTGGTTGGGAAAGCCTTCATTCTATATCCGGTTTTCTGCCTAGGATCCCTGGTTCCAGATATTTTTAGAAAGCACAAAGTTACTCATTTTCTCTTGAAGGATCAGGGTGGAGTGAGAAATCTTGAATCATTCCCCTCCTTCAAACCAGGTAATCTGAGCAGGCAGGCCTGTTGACTCTAAACACCGGGCAGCTCTGGGGAGCAGACATCCTGAAGACATAGTAAGGGTGGAACCAAAACCCTAGAAGTAATGAGCCAGTAACTGGCCATCTTTCATGACCCTTAAGAGGAAGACTGGAACTCTGTGCCAAGCAATATCTTGTTTAGTCCATCTTAAAGGTGCAGGCTCCCATCCGTCTGCAGGTGTGCAGGTTGGGATGCCAAAAATTTCTAGATGAGCTCTTCTTTCCTATACTTTCTCTTAATTAAGGAATGACAGGAGTGGAAGTTAGGGGGCTAGTCTCAGGGTGAATATGCCCAGCAAGAAGCAGCTCTCTGGCATTGGCTGAGATGAGGTAGGTGGCACAAGCCATCATAGTTCCCCAGCCCCCTCTCCAGCCCTGTGATTGTAACTAGTCATTTTGATAATTCCCTTTGGCCATTGTTGTGTGTTTATATTTCATTCCATCCCACGTTTTTTTTTTAGAATGGCCTACTTATGGGCTACCCCACTTTTCCAGCTCAGCCACATTGTTGGCAATTTAATTTATTTACTTTTTTTTTTAAAGAAAGGAAAAAGAAAAAAATGAACAACTCTTAAAAACAAGAACAAAAAAAACATGTTTATACATTGTTAGAAAACAACTCCAAGACCAAGTGGATTCCTGCAACAGAGAAGAATTGACAGGGCTGCTCCAGCCATGAAGACATAAGAGAAACAGTCCAGAGGTGAAAGACACTGAGGACACCTTGCCATACTAGCAGTTAGCAGCTGTGCATCCCTGTAGGTTGGCCAGGACCAAACCAGAGAAGGTTGGACCTGCATCACTACTATTTGTCCACCATCCAGAACTGAAATATCATTGCTGACATGTACACATAAGGAACTGTTTGACATAGAAATTAGGACTCAAAAGTACTCTTGGCCCAGAAAGAAACTCACAAAGACTGATTCATTTGCCTCTCAGCATAACCATTATTGCTTGTCTAATTTTCGGTTTTTATAAGTGTATTCCTTGGATCACATGATCTCACTCATCTAGGGGAAATAATGAACAACATAGACTGATGAACAAAAACAGACCCTGAGACAGGAAAGCATCAATCAGACTGTTGGGCCTCAGAGGGAAGGTAAAGGAGGGTGGGGGAAAAGGGGAGAGATCAACCAAAGGACTTGTATGCATGCATATAAGTCTAACCAGTGGTCACAGACAAAAGGGGGGTGGGGCCATACGTGGGGAGGGGTTTAGGATGGGAATGGGGGAAAGGGGAGAAGACAAATATGTGATACCTTAATCAATAAAGAAGTTTAAAAAAAAATAATTAAACCCCAATGTAACCAGAAAACAGGACCTGGTGATGGGGATTCTTTCGGACATAGTGAACCTGCATGAGCTGTTGAGAATGTCACCATTTACAGCCACAGAGCTGAATATTTCATGATCATTTTCTTCCATAGCGTGTGGCCTGTTCCTTGTGAGGGCAGGAGTGAAGGGGATTTGTTCTATTTGTGCTCCCACTTTGTGACTCAAGAACTCTGATTACTTTCTGCCAATGGCATTTGAATGTGTGTGTGTGTTATCAGCATAACATGAGGAGCTGGGAGGCTTGCCCATCCCTCCCACCACTCACCCTTCTCACACTTTCCTGTCCATCAGAGCCCGGCTGGGCCCTCCCCTTCCCTGCCTTTACTTGCTGGTGCTCAGTGGGGGACCGAGTCATGTGAGATTTACCCACACTCCCACTTTGTGACTCAAGTGAAAGGTTAGCATGGTGATATGCGGGCAGGCTACCCAGCCATTTTGAATGGAAATAAAGAAAAATGGAATTTATTTAAGGAAAGAGGATGGGGGATGGGATATCAAAGGGAAAAGGGCTGCACAGCACCAGCCAAGGGGAGGGTGGGCGGGCGATGACAACACCCACAATTTTGAGTTTCATCCTTAGATGCAGTCACTGGCAGGAAACTCTGTGGCCAGTGGGTCTGGGGGCTAAATAGTTGGCTTGGAAGGGGATGAAATGCAGGTGTGGGGTCAGCTGTCTTTTGGGAAATTTCAGTTGCTTATATGGTCTCACTCCTGGTGTCCAGCAAGTTTTTCCTGCTTTTGCTCCCCAGTGGTGAGAAGCTTACAAATGGCCATTAAGTGTTATATTGTCTGATAGGCCAAACATCAAGAACCTCTGATTTAAAAAGAAAAAAAAAATTCAGATTAATTCTCAAAAACATAATTACTGTCTGGCAATAGTTTTCCAGGTTATAACTTTTTGTAGAATATGTTCATTACATTCCTTCGTTTGCCTGTAAGTTAACATGGCTCCAAAATGTAAAGGCCTGATTCCCAAATGAATGTGGAAGTGTTAAAATATGTGTGTTTGTGCGCATGTTTTATTCTCTGTACCGCTGTTTTGTTTTAAATATTTCATTTAATTTTTTTATTAACATTACTTGCTTGTTCAATGCTTTTGTAATGGATCAATTAAAATTATTTTCAAGATAAAAATAAAAATAAATAAAGAACCTCTGATTTCTGTCTTCAAAAGGCATCTGACTGTTTGTGCCTTCCTATCAGCATAACTTAAGGAGGTGGGAGGCTGGCCCTTCCCCAGCACTTTCCTGTCCTCCCCATCCCTGTGTTTACTTCGTGGGGCACTGAGTGGCAACTTCTTACTGGCTGATTGAAATAAGACTCTGGATGTAAATTTGTTTTCCTGCTTCTTGCCATGAAGGGCTGATGGGTTAAGTAGAGAAGACTTTAAAATTACAGAGGGAATAATTGGAATCACTGAGAACTCTCTAGAGTCTAGACCCATGTGTTTGTTGTGCTGAGTCTGTAGCCTGTGGGAACAGGAAGGGCTGTGAGCATGGAGTGTGATTAAGGGCTGTGTCAAGTTCCCAGGGTGAGTTTTCCTCTAGAAGTGTCCGGAGCAGGGGAGGAAAGGGCTGTTCCCAGCCTGGGGAGTCTCCCTGGTTCTCAAATAGCCCCTGAGCAGGACTGAGGGAGTCTGTGCGACAGGACTCTCTTCTCCCTCTCACAACCTGTGTGGAGCCCTCCTTCCTGGATACTGATGTCGCGCCCCCAGTTCTCACTCCCATTGGTGTGCAGTATGCAGAGCAGCCAATCAGCGTCGCCTACCTTCCCAGAAATGCCTGCCTTCCCAGAAATCAGCTTCTGCCTCCTACACTACTCACAAGACTGACTTTTCTGAGTAATTTAAACTACACGCAGGACGGAAAAAGAAATCATTGAAAGGGACAGGGGAAGGGAATTTTCTAACTTGAGACTCCTTGGTGCTGATTGTCTCTGAGTTGTGAGAACAGTAGGTACCAGGAGGCAGTGGGAGAATGTAGCCTGGAGAGTAGCTTATCTTGGTCCTGCTGAGCTGCTGGAATCAGAGGAGCTAAACACTTGGGGTTTAATTACTAGGTGCTTCTCATAAGTTGTGGAAGGCCACCTCAAAGAGAAAGAAAGGCCTTTTTCCGGTCCTTACAGCAGGGACTATGCAATTTCACCAGGAGAAGTGTAAAAACTATAGGGAAAAGGTGATGTTTGCTTTGAACAACTTTGAGTAATGAGACTGCCTGCATGAACAGGACAGCAGGCTCTGGTAGAGATGAGGCGAGAAGGGAATTTGATGTCATTGGTAAAAGTGGTTTCCCTCACTGTGCACATGGCACAAGTCCACTTTAGGGATATAAAGTTACCTGCTCAGGGCTATGCTGGCCTTCCTGGGTCCCATGAAACACTCCCAGTCAATCCTCACACTTGCCCCAATGTCATGCAGCAAACCCTGAGGGAACCATAGACATGGGGTTGTTTACACTGGGACTACCCTCTTCCTTACCGGACATCTCTTCCCTGAGCTCAGCACTTGGTAAGAGAATTAAAGCAAGGGGATGTGTGCTCTTGCTCTCTGGGAGTTTCCACAGAGTCCTGGACAAGCTGGAGTGAGTTTCAGGCAGAGTCCTCACGGGAAGCAGGTGGCATGCCCAAGTTAGGGTCATTCACAGAGGAGTTCTTTACTAATGTGTGGGAAGGTGTACGGACCCAGCAGAGAGCATGCAAGAGGTAACCCTGAGCTTTAGCAGCAGAGCAGTACTGCCCCTAAATCAGAGACAAGGGGAGGAAGCAGTAGTGGGGATGCTGCAGGAGAGAGTCATGGAGAGAAGGCCCCCTTGTGAGGAACTGGCACCTTAGGTTGCAGCCAGCCCCAGGTGACCCCACAGGGAGCCCAGGGGAACACCGTCCTGAGAAACATGTCACTTGTCACTTTCCTCAACATCACAGAGGGCGCTTACACAAACCGAGATGGTAAAGCAACTGCACACCTAGGCCATATGGGGTCCTACGGCTCCTAGGCTACATACTGTACAACATGTCACTGCCCAAAACAGCCCAGGATTAAATCAAGCACAAGAGAGAATGATGCAATTAAGGGAGACAATTGCCATGAGATGTATGAGGCTGCTGCCACCGTAACACTTGTACAGCAAACGGTTTGTCATAAGTAGAAGAGTAGACTCTAAAATAACAGTGACAGCCAAAACCGGTTTGGCTCAGTGGATAGAGTGTCGGCCTGCAGATTCAAGGGTCCCGGGTTCGATTCCAGTCAAGGGCATGTACCTTGGTTGCAAGGGCGTGCAAGAGGCAGCTGATCGATGACTCTCCCTCATCAATGTTTCTAACTCTCTATCTCTTTTCCTTCCTCTCTGTAAAAAATCAATAAAATATATTTTAAAAAATGATAAAAAATAAAATATCAGTGACAGTGGAAAGATTGTGGTGGAGGGATGGATGTAAAGTTATTAGGGGAGAACTTACATGCATATAGGCATAGCCCAGGGACTCAGACTATAGAGTGGTGAAGGCTGGGAGGGGCGGGTTCCGGGTAGAGAAGGTCAATTGGAAAAGAAAACAAAGGGAACATCTATAATACTTTCAACAATACAAGTAATTTTAGTAAAATAGCAATGAAATATGTAGTACAGTAAATACATACACCAGTAGTATAGTCATCCAATATCAAGTACAATGTACTGTATGTAATAGCATGTACCATACGTTTATGCCTCTGGCAGACCAGTAGGTTGTTTCCACCAGCATCCCCCCAAACACATTAGTAACGCGTTGCCCTATGACCTCATGCCAGCTACAAATGTGCCTAAGCAATAGGAATTTTCAGCTCCATTGTAAGCTATGGGACCTCCTCTGTATATGTGGTCCCTGGTTGATAGACACATCATTATGTAGTCTGTGACTCTATCAATGCTGACCTACTCTCTTCCCTCCCTCCCTCCAGGTCCTTATGAGGTCCTCATTGGCTGAGCCTAAGGGAAAGCCAGAGGGCAAAGATTGGGATAGTAGAATCCTTTAGGTCAGACTTCTGGGGGAGACAAGAAGCTGGACATAATCTCGCTCACCTGAGATGAGCCATTTGCAGGTCATCCTTGTGGTGTGTGCACAGGCTCAGCTGGGCTCACTGCTTGCCAGTCTGGTGGGTCCCCAGAGACCAGTGAGGGCGGCTGGCTGCTCTGTGGGAACTGTTTCTTCCCAGGAATCACGATGTGGAGCAGTCGTTCTCAGTCTGTGTAGTTCTTTGCAGGTGATCTCTCTTTTCTCTTGCTGTTTTTAAGAGCGTCTCTTTATGTTTGATGATGTGAAATTTTATTATGATGTGTTTGGTGAGTATTTCTTTATATTTGTTTTATTTGAGGCTCGTGGGGCTTCCAGAATCTCCGGAATATCACATCATATCAGGTCACTTTTGAAAAATTCTTATCGAATATCTTCTACCTCATCCCTTTTCCTCTCTCTGAAACCTTAATGCTGGATCTCTCCGTTTTGTTTTGTTAACCCGTCTGTGGTATTTTCTATTTTTGTCTCCTAGGAGTGCAGTCCATGTAGTTCAGTTCCTTCCAGTACACCAGGGCTCTGCCTGAACCCAACCTGCTGCTCAGAACATTCACTGAATATGACTTTCATTGTTTCCTGTGTGTTCAGTGAGTGGGTATACAATGTGGTTCTGTTTAAATCTACCTTGTCAGTGGGTGGTCTCTTCTTTAGGCATAATCCTCATTTCCTCATTTCTTTCTTCAAGAATGTAAAACATGTATGTTCTAGAAACCTAGAAACACTAACTTCAATATCTGAAACCTCTGTAAGCCTGATTCATCAGCAGGTTATCTTGGCTAACTCTTGATTGTTGGGCCTGGTTTCCTTTTTATTTTCAAAAATACTTATTTGGATTGTGAGCTCAGGGTTCTTGGAGTGTCATTTGCAGGAATGCTCTGATGGTGGTTTCTCCAGAAAGGACTCATGTTTGCCTTCGTGGGTACATGGGGGATGGGCTACTACAGCCTGGTGCAACTTCACCTTCTTGGCTTGGGATTTTGGGGGCCATGCAGATAGGGTGAGTTTAGCTCCTAATGGGTGTGGGAGCTGGCTTCTGTTACACACTCTTAAGGATGTATCTTGTTGTTTCTCATTTTATTTAGCGGAAATGTAGAGACCAGCAAGGTTCCCTACATTTCATCTCTGTGGGCGTCCCTTTGGGCCTCTGTCTTCAATGGTGGCATCCAAATGTGCACCTGCCTGCCTTTGCATCCTGTCCTCCAAGGAGCCCTGCATCCCAGGTGCTATTAAAATCAAATTTCTACAATTCTCAGGGAAAGGGGGTCTGAGGGGTGCGGGAAGAGATTGGACAAACATCTTACACCTAAGGTTGAAGACAGTAGCAGGGAGTAAGGGCATGGGGTGGGGTGGGGAATCAGGTAGAGGGGAGCTATGGGGCGGGGGATGTTTGAGCCACTAAGTTGTGGTGATTTTTTTTTATAGTAATAGAAAGCCGATATATAGCACACAGCATTTATTTCCACTAAAATAAATTTATGAGCTGACATGTACAATAGTTACATGTAATAAAATATTTCCTAACGTGGTTTTTTTTTTTTTGCTTTTGATTTAATGATTTTATGTAATGCAATTAAAATTTTAATACAATTGGTGTTGCCCTACCCAGTTTGGCTCAGTGGGTAGAGTGTCAGCCTGTGGACTGAAGGGCACAGGTTCGATTCCCATAAAGGGCTGGTACCCGGTTGCAGGCACCTCCCGCAACCCGGGCCTTGGTCAGGGGGCTTGTAGGAGACAACTGATTGATGTGTTTCTCTCACATCGATATTTCTCTCTCTCTTTCCTTCTCTTTCCCACAGTCTATAAAAATCAATGGGAAAATATCCTGAACTGAGGATAAAAAAATATACAACTGGTATTCACCCATCCTTTCATTCTACAACAATTAACTCACTGGGTGCTATGTACCAGAAGCAGCTTCATGTGATGGGAGACAAATTTGACCCAAAGCCCCTGTGCTCCCATGTCTTACATGCTAGAGGCTTCCCAGAGTGAGATGCAGCCACAGGAGCATTTTTAGAGATGAAACTGCACAACCTGACTCACATTAGCCGGACTGCTGACCCTGTGGGGAGAATAGACCCCGGGTGGCAGGTGAGGGGGTGACACTGTTGCCACAGTCAGGAGTGGGAGGGCAATAGAGGCAAAGGGGTAAAGAGGCGTGACGGTGAGAGACAGAGAAGGGCTAGACAAGCAGGAGTGAGGAAAAGAAGGACAGGCAGAGATCCTAAAGCAGTGGAACTCTCAGATTTAAATGTGGTCTATAGATCTGTAATAAATGTATCTACAGAGTCAGTAGGGTGTTGTTTGCATTTGGGACTTAATACATTCTGTGAGACTGCCTAAAAACTAACTGCCACCTTATGTTAATCTGTTAAAAAATAATAATAATAATAATGTGTCCGAACTATCTGGAATGATATTTATCTTCCAAGTACACGGGTCACATTTCTCACTGGAGTTTAAGCTAGTTGAAGGTAAAGGCTATGTGTCATACACCCTTTTAACTCCCTGTTTTGAGCACTCTATCCTGCAGTTAACGGGTTGGCTCAATAGATGTGTTTTGGTGGTGGTGTTGGTGGTGATGTTGAGGGTAATTGTGGCTGGTACTAAGTAAAGAAGCAAAAAGGTAGAGAAAAATTTTCCCCTCAATTCCAAAAAAGGTAGTGTTTGTAGTAACATATAATACTAAGGGCCCCGTGCACAAATTCGTGCACCTTGAAAGAAACTGTGGGTTGTGACGCTGTGGTAGGCACAGGGGCCGGTCTTGTCATATCCTCTGCTGTCACAATCTCCCCTCAGGAGCAGGGGGAGGTGGAGAACCCCTGAGAGACAATCAGGGCTGATGCCGAGCGATCACGGCTAACATTGGGTGCTGGTAGTGGGTGCAAGTGGGGGATTTGGCACCAGTAGCAGGTGTAAACACCATGTGGGGCAGCAGTGTGAGAAAGCAAAGAATTTTCAATAACCACCAGAGTTTTGCCCAGATGCCAGCAACTGGTGTCCCTCCTTGGTCTGGTGCCCCCGCTCACCTGCTCCACCATCCTGCTGTGGCCAACCAACGGCATATTCCCTAATCGGCCCATGGTGATCAGTGCATGTCATAGCAACTAGTTGTTCGGTTGTTCCAGTTGTTGCATCATTCAGTCTACTTGCATATCAGCCTTTTCCTATATAAGAAGAATAAAATTTGTATAAGAAAAGCATTACAACTAGTAACCTATAATTTCAGAGTATAGGCCCTTCAACCAGACTATCTACATTTCAAAACCATTTCAAACATCTATTTATTAGCTGTGTGACCTTAAGCACCTTACTCAATATCCCTGTGCTTCAGTTTCCTTGTCTATAAAGTGGGAATAATAATAGTAAAACCCATATTTATAATAATAATAATAATAATAATAATAATAATAAGTCCCAATAAAATGTGCACACTGCTTACATGTGAGTAATTCATACCGACGGGCAGTGCAGGAGCGCTGGTGGAGAGCACTCTGACCCCACTGAGCACTGCCACTGTGAGGAGGCTCATGCTCCTGCTGGAATGCACAGGAGCACACAGCTCCCTGGGCTCCATGTAGGGAGGGGGTGGGGGACTCACAGGGACAGACTCAGGGCTGGGGAACGCAGGTCATTCACAATGAACAGTCCCCACTCCACACACTTCCTGTGTGGGAAGGAGAATTGGGAGCTTTGTAACTCTGATGGCTGGGCTGTTTGGACACTTTGCATAGAAAGCCTCTGAAATCACTCATTTTACAGATTAGCTTCCTGATGTTCAGGCTTCCCAATACTGTGGCCCTTCACCCCCACTCCCACTCACAAACCTTTGTCCTGCAATGGTCTTTTCAGGCCCAAGCCCTCCAGGATTACAGAGAAAACCCTGTCCCTCCGCCTCCTTTCACAGGGAGCTCACTCTCTGGCATCAAGTTCCCAGGGTGAGCTTTCCTCTAGAAGTGTCCAGGGCAGAGGTGAGGGTGGGAGGCAGAGTCCATTTCAGGGAGAGGGGTTCCAGGAGGAGAGGGGAGGAAAGGGCTGGTCCCAGCCTGGGGAATCTCCCTGGTTCTCACACAGCCCCTGGGCAGGACTGAGGGAGACTGTGTGACAGGAGCTCCGTGCAGGGGGAGGGGTCAGGGCAAAGACCCAGGTCCCAGGCCTGGTCTCAGGGTCACAGCCCAAGGGCGGAGGCTGAAGCAGGAAGCTCAGAGTTGGGGAGTCCCCACCTCCCTGCAGTCTCACTTCTCCCTCTCACAATCTGTGTGGGGCCTTCCTTTCTGGATACTGATGACGCGTCCCCAGTTCTAACTCCCATTGGGTGCGAGGTTCTAGAGAAGCCAATCAGGATTGCCCCCGTACCCAGTTATTGGTCTCTGCTGATCATGGAGTCCCCAACCCTCCTCCTGCTGCTCTGGGGGGCCCTGGCCCTGACCGAGACCTGGGCGGGTGAGTGCGGGGTTCAGAGGGAATGGCCTCTGGGGAGAAGGAGCGAGGGGACCCGGCGGGGGAGCAGGACCCGGGACAGGGCTTCTCCACCTCACCCTGCTCTGACCCCACACGCACCCACCCCATCCTGACCCCTCTCTTTTTCCTGCTTCCTGTTTCCTCTCCGGGGCCCTTCCCCTCTCCTGTCCTTCGACCCCGGACCCCAAACCCGCGCCGGGAGGAGGGTCGCGGGTGTCAGCCCCTCCGCTCCGGCCCCCAGGCCCCCACTCGCTGAGAACTTTCCAAACCGCCGTGTCCCGGCCCGGCCGAGGGGAGCCCCGGTACCTGGAGGTCAGCTACTTGGACGACACGCAGTTCGAGCGGTTCGACAGCGACTCGGAGAGTCAGAGGTCGGAGCCGCGCGCGCCCTGGATGGAGCGGGAGGAGCCTGGCTATTGGGACATGAGCACCCAGAACGCCAAGAGTCACGCACGGGCTTCCCGAGTGAACCTGCACAACCTGCGCCTCTACTACAACCAGAGCCAGGACGGTGAGCCAACGGGCCCGGTGATCCCGACCCCCATCCTCACGGACCGCCTGGGGTCGCCCCTAGAGTCCCTGTGAGAGTTTCACCCCAACCCCCTCCACCACCCCCACCTCCCATACACACACCCGGAGGAGCCCGCGGGGACTCGGTTTAGTTTCAGTTTCTGTTTAATCCCCGCGGGTGGGGCGCGAGCGGGACTCAGTGGGCCACGCTGACCTCGGGGCGGGTCAGGGTCTCACACCTTCCAGTGGATGATCGGCTGTGACATGGGGCCGGACGAGCACCTCCTCCGCGGTTATTTCCAGTCCGCCTACGATGGCACCGACTCTATCGCCCTGAACGAGGACCTGCGCTCCTGGACCGCAGCTGACACTGAGGCTCAGATCACCAGGCGCAAGTGGGAGGCTGCAGGTGAAGCTGAAGAATGGAGACACTTTCTGCAGGAGGACTGCCTGGAGTGGCTGCATAGATACCTGGAGAAAGGGAAGGAGGTGCTGCAGCGCACAGGTACCAGGGGCCAGGGGCCTCTGGGACCCATGGGGACTTGATCTCTCAGGCCCTGTTCCATCCCTCACCCAGTGTATTTGAGGTCTAAGCACAACTTCTCTGAGTCATTTGACCTCCACCCAGGACAGGACCGGAAATCCAATTCTCCCCCTCAGCCCAGCCTCCCACCCTGGGCTGTGTCCCTCTGACCAGAACTTTCTAAAGACTAGAGATCATCCCCAGATGCTTTGTCCAGGCTGATGGCTGCTTGTGTGCTCCCTCGCCCACCCCAGGTGCCCTGTCCACTCTCATGGTCACATGAGCGCTGCTGGAGAGTCCCCTGACCATGCCAAGTTCCTGAATTTCCTCACCCTTCTCCTCAGACCCTCCAAAGACACACGTCGCCCACCACCCCATCTCTGACCGCCAGGTCACCCTGAGATGCTGGGCCCGGGGCTTCTACCCTGCGGACATCAGCCTGACCTGGCAGCGTGATGGGGAGGAGCAGACCCAGGACATGGAGCTTGTGGAGACCAGGCCTTCCGGAGATGGGACCTTCCAGAAGTGGGCGGCCCTGATGGTGTCCCCTGGAGAGGAGCAGAGATACACATGCCATGTGGAGCATGAGGGGTTGCCCCAGCCCCTGACCCTGAGATGGGGTGAGGTGGGGTGTGAGTACAAAGCTTGGTCTCAGGGAAGCAGGGGCCTGAGGAGGACTTCAGTGGGGTCGGGGCTGAGGCCTGGGTGTCAGGGCCCTCACCTCCCTTTCCCTTCCCAGAGCCGTCTTCTTCGGGCATCATCCCCCTAGTGGGTTTTATTGTGAGCCTGGTCATCTTTGAAGCTGTGGTCGCTGGAGCTGTGATGTGGAGGAGGAGGAAGCACTCAGGTAAGGAAGGGGTGGGGGCTGAGTGTCCTGTCTCACTGAGGGTTGGAAGCCCAAGTAGAAGCATGTTCTGCTTCATTAATGGCAAGTACCATCCCCACACGTGTGGTTGCCCAGTGTGGGGCCCTATTTGCCGACACTCACTCTTCAGTAAGACACGGGTGAACATGAGGGACACATTCATCACCTTGATGATTCTAGTGAGGAGGCCTGGTTCCCAGCACTCCCAGCTCAGAGTGCAAGGTCCCTGCTGAGGACAGACCTCCGGGAGGATGGTTGGTCCACTCCCGTCATGTGTAGTCTCCTCAGGGTTCCTGATCCTGCCTTGGCTGTATAGTCTCAGTTCTGGAAACTTCTCTGGGTTCCAGGAATAGGAGTTTCTTTGGGACCTCATGGCCCTGCCTCCTCCCTGTCCTCTCACAGGATGTTTTCTTCCCACAGGTAGACAAGGAGGGAGCTATGCTCAGGCTGCCAGTGAGTATGGAGGGTGACCCCTGAGATCCTGTGATAGTACAGACTGGATCCCATGGGGATCTAACCCCATAGTTCCTCTCTTAGCCTCCTCTCCTGGGGCCTCTGACCACGTCCTGTTTTGTTCTACCCCAGGCAGTGATAGTGCCCAGAGCTCTGATGTATCTTTCACTGTTTCCAAAGGTAAGACTCTGAGGACAGCAGGGGTTGGGGTAAAAGGGGAAGGACCTGGTGATGGGGATTCTTTGGGATACAGGGAGCCTGCGGTGTGCGGTTGAGAATGTCACTGCTTACAGCCACTGAACTGTGTTGTTCTTCATCATTTTCTTCTACAGCGTGAGGAACTTCAGGGACTGAGAAATGATTTTTCACACACTCACTTGGTGATGCAAGAACCTCAGATTTCCTGTTGGTACTTCCTGGTGCGCTCAGCTGCAGCTTCTCCCTGCCTGATTGAACTAAGAGTGTGGATATGCATCCTTCTTCCTTCTTGCCATGGAGGGGTGATGGGTTCATTAAAGGGGAACAGCCCAGCTGGTGAGCCTCAGTGATTGAACCAGGAAGTCATAGAAGGATTCCCTTTCAGGGCATAAGCCCGGATTTCAGCTCAATTCCCATCTGGGTCCTGCAAGTGGTACAGATGGATGATTCTCTCTCATCTTTGATGTTTCAATCTGTCTTCCTCTTTTTTCCTCTCTCAGAAAATCAATAAAGATATATATATATTTTTAAATAGTTAAGGAGAAGATCCTAATATTTGTGAGAAATAAAGGGAAGCATTGAGAACTTGTCAGGTCCTGTGTGTGTGCTGTGCTGAGGCCGTTGCAGGGGGACAGGAGAGGCTATGAGGACCGAGTGTGGTCAGGGCTGTGCCCAGTTGGTTCCTGGTCTCTCTTCAGCTGGGTCACCCCTCTGTTCCTTTGTCTTTATCCCTTTAGTAGAACCTTGTCCCACCAGGACTATCCATCACAGGGACTCAACATCACCAGGCTTTATGAACTGTCCTCATGAGGAACATCTCCAAAACCGTGGGCAGTAAGGCCTTCCTGTGCGGGTCAGTCTAGGCTCAAGCCTGGGTCCTGCCCTCAGCCCTCATCTCTGGGACTGTATTGGTTGTTTTTTGTTTGTGTAGAGGACTATGCCTGTTCGTGTTCTTGTTATGAGTTTTGTTCTCTTTCTTCTGTTGAATGTCCTCTGTCCAACATCAGCCAGAGGCATGTTATTTATCATTGTGCCCACAAGGCCCAGGGGTGCCTGCACACAAGAGTCCGTGGTCTGGAGAGATGAATTTTCAGTCTCATCCTGTTCTTGGCTTCTTCCAGGAATTGATTGTTCTTTCCATCTTTTCCTAAACTCTCAAGCAACAAGGTTCTGGAATTATCAGAGAGGAGGGATCCTGTAATTGGTCTTCTTAGATAAGTTCCTGTTGGAATTCTGCTCTGCTCGCCCCATCTCTCCTTGCCCTTCCCGCTAGAACTAGCTGCAGTGGGAACCCTAAGAGTTCTGAAGCGGAGTCTACTGTAGAGGCAGGGAGAGCTGCTGCAGTAGGTGCACTGATGTCCATGTGAGAGGTAACTCTGCTGTAGCTGCCATAGGACAGCTGTGGTCTGAGGCCACTTTAATGAAGATGTGCCTCTAGCATCGGGAGGTGCTCTGCACTGATCATTCATGAACCAATATTAGTAATGTGTCAGATGTGTGACAGTGTTTCTGCATGTGGGGAACATTGAAAGAACATTGAAAGAAAATCAGAAAAGCTGAGGAATCTGTGTGACAAGGGCAAGGCAATTCCAAGTGTGGCTGTCAGGGACATGGACCATGGCTGATATTTTTGTTAGTTTTTAATATATTACACACACACACACACACACACACACACACACACACACACACACAGGGTGGCTAGATTATTATGATCTCTGAACGCAGTGTATATCCTATATAATAAAATACTAATATGAAAATTGTCCCCTCCACCAGGAGTTTGACCAGGAGGCAAGCCAGTCAACCACCCATGTCCCTTCCCCCTGGCCAAGCTGGCC
Organism: Pipistrellus pipistrellus; assembly: GCA_903992545.1. NCBI lineage: Eukaryota > Metazoa > Chordata > Mammalia > Chiroptera > Vespertilionidae > Pipistrellus > Pipistrellus pipistrellus. The sequence goes on from CAJEUD010000066.1 coordinate 29,213, forward strand.
AGACTTCACCCATGCACAAATTCATGCACTGGTCCTCTAATATACACACACACACACACTGAATGACCTGGTGATTATGCATTCAGAGATTATAATCATCTGGCCAATCAGATCATACTAGTGGCACAGTGCATGAAATTTGTGCACAGGAGGCAGGGGTCCCTCTGCTCAGCCTGTATCCTCTCCAATTTGGGACCACTTGGGGGATGTCTGACTGCCAATTTAGGCCAGATTAGACTTAAACCTGCAGTTGGACATCCCTCTTGAAATCCAAGACTGCTGTCTCCTAACCGCTTGCCTTCCTTCCAAATCACCCCTAACCACTCTGCATGCCTGCTTGCCTAATCTCCCCTAACTACCTTCCCTTGTAAGCCTAATCACCTCTAACTGCCCTCCCCTGCTGGCCTGACCACCCCTAACTTCCCTTCCCTGCTGGCCTGATTACTCCTAACTGCTCCCTTGCTGGCTATATCACTGCTAATCGCCTCTGCCTCAGCTCCATCACTGTGGCTTTGTCTGGAAGGAGGACCAGACGACTGGTAGATGTATGGTCGACCTGGTCTAATTAGCATCTGACCCTTTTATTAGTATAGATTTTATTGATTTCAGAGAGAAAGGGAAAGGAAGAGAGATATAGAAACAGTAACGATGGGATAAAATCATTGATTGGTTGTCTCCTGCACATCCCCAGCTGGGAATGGAGCCCACACCCCAGGCATGTACCCTTGACCAGAATCCAACCCAGGACTCTTCAGTCTTCAAGTTGACACACTATCCAATGAGCTAAACCACTAGGGCTTGTCTGATTGATTTAGGTGTCCAGTCAGTGGTGGCCTCACTGGGAAGGGAGCTTGAGGAAAGCATTGGAGACTATGAGAAATTATCCTTGTGGATGTCGGGAAGAAGTCCTTTCCAGTAGTGGAAACTCCAAAGGGAATCGCCTGGAGCTGGAGTGTGTCCGGATTAAGAGCGAGGAGGCCAGTGTGGGAATGGAGCAGAGTAATGGAGATGAGATGAAGACAAGGCCAGACCTCCTGAGCCTGGAGGATGGGAGAAGGGCAGGGACGGTGCTCTGAGTGAGGAGGAGCCACAGGAGAGTTTAGAGCAGGAGAGGCCTGGCCTAGTACCCCCTTTAAAGGATCACTGTGGCTGCTGAGCTGAGAACAGTGGGAGGTGAGGGGTGGTGGGGAGGCAGGAGGAATCTGTGAGGGGCTCCAGGCCGGAGAGGCTTCCAGGGGCTGCGAGGTAGAAAGAGAGGGCTTGCTGGGATTCTGGTTCCTTCTGAAGATGGACTTTAGAGCGTGCTTACTGGTTAGTCTCAAGCACATGAGATAGGAGTCAAGGTCACCAAAAACCTCAGAGGATACAAGTAGACAGAGTTCCCATTATAAGAATTGAGCAGACTCTGGAGCAGCCTATTTGCAGGGCATCATAGGCCTTCATTTTAAGAGCTGCTGGATCTGAGTGTCTATTAGCAACACAAGGAAGTCTTCGGATTGGCAGTTGGACAGAGGAGTCTGGAGATCTGGAGAGATGTTGGTTGGAGAAACAGACTTGGGAGGCGACACAGGTAAATGACATTTAAACCCTTGAGAACAGAGGAGCTCAACAAGGGACTGATGGCTACAGGAGACCAAGGAAGAAGGACTGAACCCAGGACCTAGTGCTGAGCCACCTGGTTAGACTGCACACCAGAGCCCACTGCACTGTCTGCCTTAGAGTCTAGAAGGCACAGGAACCACCTGGACCTCTTGTCAGCTCAGGACGTCTGGAGCAGAGTGAGAGAGTCTGGCTCTATCCCAAGGCACTGATTCTGCAGGTCTTCAGATGCCACATTGAGCAGCCAGAACCCAGACCTGGATCCCCCGTATGGCGTGTGTCAGCCTGGCCTGCAGGGTTGTTACACGGGTGGCTCCTGGTCTGGGCCTGATTCTCTGGCTCTGTGGGTCTGGGAGAGGCTGGGGGTTTTGTCAGAAGCCCTCAGGCAATCCTGGGGCTCAGCCAGCCTGGGAACCACTGAGGCCAGTACCAGAGTTTAGGGTGGGAATGGGTTTTACATCCACATTTAAAGTTTTCATTTTTCTCCAGAAAGAAAAGGGAGGACATTTTATCATCAGTTATGAGACATGCTATTGGGAGTTATGTGTCATTCTCTGTGCCATGGGATAGAATCAGGTCTAAGGGTCAGGACATGGGCCCTGTGTCCCAATAATAATGTCTCCGGAGGCCTGCTCTCTGAAACTCTTCCCTAGATATATTTCTTGGAGCAAACAATGGAATCCCAAGCTATTTTAATCTATATAATAAAAGGGAGATATGGTAATTAGACCGGACATCTGCAGGCGTCCTTCCTGATAAATGCTGGGCCCGAGGGGTTAGAAGGGTAGGTAGGCAGGTAGGCAGGTGAATGTTTAGGAGCCAACAGTCCCAGATTGCCAGAGAGATGTCCCAGAAATCCCCCGAGGGTTTCCAGATTAGAGCGAGTACAGGCCGGGCTGAGCTCTCCTGCACTCCCCAATCCCCAACCCTGCAGCAAGGCCAGGCAGGAATTTTGTGCACCGGGCCTCTAGTTAAGATATAAAGTAGCTTTTTCTTTAAAGCTCCTAATGCTAGCCCAGGAGGATTAAAATGGACAGCACCCTGGTGTGGGGTGCTGTACATTCTAGTTACCCACCCCTTATGTCCCAATAAATGAAAATACAAAGAAAAAAAAAGATATAAAGTAGTACATACATGATATTGGGGTCTAATATTATTTAAGGGAAAACCACAGGCCTCAGGTCACACAGCCAGAAACTGATCCACATTCAGCCCAGGTGGGGTCCTACATAGGACCACTGCCCTGCTGCTGGGCACAGATGTCACTGCTCACACCACTAACCCCAGATGCTGAACCTTGTCCCTCTGGCTGGGATGGCTACCTCTGCTGCTCTTGATACCTGCACTGTCACTGACACTCCCACCCCACCTTCTCAAATGCAGCCTGCACAGTCCCAGCCTCTCTGTGTTACCTGGTCCTGAGGCACAGTCTGGCATGATTACATGTCCAGATGCATGAATGTTGGGGGACGTGGGTTTTCCTTTCTTATGGAGGGACATGATATCTGCCTATCACCAAGGCTCTTTATGTGTGGAATTCTCCTGTCAGAAGAATTCAGTTGCTGGGGTGAGGGATGGATAAGGATGACAAGTGTCAAATGGAGTAAACATCTGAGACTGGGACTGTGGTGCTTTGCAGGCACTCGGGTTTGGCTGGAAACCAAGTGACCAATACAGGACAGCCCATCTGGAGGGCTACTCGCTGGCTCTCTGTGGGATGGTGACGAATTTTTGCCTGCAAAAAAATTGTATTCCAAGGCATTTTAAAGAATCTTCTCTTTAAATAAAATAAGAAGGGAAAGACATAAATCATAATAATAAAATGGTAAAAACTACATACGTATTGATATTCACTTTAAATGTAAGTGCATTAAATGCTCCAATCAAAAGTCATAGGGTAGCTGAATGGATGAGAAAACAAGACACTTATATGTGCTGTTTTCAGCCCAGGTGGGGTCCTACACAGGAGCCACTGCCCTGCTACTGGGCACCGATGTCACTGCTCACACCACTAACCCCAGATGCTGAACCTTGTCCCTCTGGTTGGGATGGCTACCTCTGCTGCTCCTGACACCTGCACTGTCACTGACACTCCCACCCCCTTGCCAAATTCAGCCTGCACAGTCCCAGCCTCTCTGTGTTACCTGGTCCCGAGGCACAGTCTGGCATGTGGTTACATGTCCAGATGCATGAATGTTGGGGGACGTGGGTCCCCCAAACAAAAGGAATCCAAAGAAGACCACATCAAGACACATCATAATTAAAATTCCAAGAACAAAAGACAAAGAGAGAATATTAAAAGCAGCAAGAGCAAAGAAGGTAGTTACCTATAAAGGAGCACCCATACGATTGTCAGCTGATTTCTCAACAGAAACCATGCAGGCCAGAAGGGATGGCAGGAAATATTCAAGGTGATGAATATCAAGAACCTACAGCCAAAAATACTCTACCCAGCAAAGCTATCACTCAGAATCGAAGGCCAGATAAAGAGCTTCAAAAATAAATTTAAGCTAAATGAGTTCATCACTGCCAAACCAGAATTATATGAATTGCTGAAAGGAGTTCTTTAAGAAGAGGAAGAAAATAAAAATGAAAATTATGAACAACAAATACTTAACTATCAACAAGTGAATCTAAAAACCAAGGGAAGTAAAAAACATGATGAACAATATTAACTGGTGAATATAATAGAATTAGAAGTATGGAAGGGGAGTGGACTGATGATTCACGGGGAAAAGAGGAGTGGGGGGTCCGGGATAAAACTGAATATAAATTGTGCACCTATGGAGGATGGGGAAAGGGCAGAGGGTGAGATGGGAAACTAGAGGGGGGAAAAATGGGGAACATTTGTAATAATATGAAAAATAAAGATTTATTCAAAAAATAAAATATTGACTTCAGATGGAAAAACACACACCAAAGGTAAAGAAATCAAAGAGACATTTCATGCAAATAGGAACAAAGATACTAAAAGCCGGGGCAGCAATACTACTACCAGATAAAATAGATTTTAAAGCAAAGATTCTAATAAAAGATGAAGAAGAACATTTCATAATGATAATGCAGTCAATCCAACCAGAGGATATAACCCTTGTAAACATTAATGCACCCAACATGGGAGCACCTAAATGCATATGTAAAGCAAATATTAATTGATATAAAAGGAGAGATTGACAGTAATATAGTTATAGTATATCTATACATATATAATGGAATATTACTCAGCCATAAAAGAATGAAATCTTACCACTTGTAACAACATGGATGGATTGAGAGAGTATTATAGTAAGTAAAAGTAGTCACTTATATGTGGAATTTAAAATCAAAATAAATGAACAAACAAAATAGAAACAGACCCAGATACAGAGAACAAACTGGTGTTTGCTATAGGGGAGAGCATTTGCATTGGAAGAAAGGGGTGAAGGGATAAAGAACCTCAAATTTGCCATCTTGTAGAGGCTAAATACAGACTGACAGAAAAATATATGAACAATTCACCAGTCAGGCCCCCTGTGACTGCAGCTCAACCCCGTGGGACATGGAGCAGAAGAACTGCCCGCTGAGCCCAGCCAACCAGAGAACGGGAGAGAATTAAAAGGTCGTTTTACAGGGATTGCTTGTTACTCAGGGTCGATAACAGGAACACTGACCATAGAATTCACTGCTATGCCTATGTTCTCATTATTGTCTGTCTCTCCTGTCGGACTGTCAGCACCAGGAGAGCCGTGTCTGACTATTTTCATGAAATGTTTACCAGGCCTCAGGGGAAGCCTGGCACAGAGGCCCTCACTACATCACAGTGGATGAAGGAGTAAATGCTGACCAGGTTCCTTACAGCTGATCTGAGTCAGGAAGGGAGGGTCACTGTGTTTGGTTTGGAGCCTGTTTCATTCCGATGGGGCTGCCATAACCAAACAGCACTGACAGGGTGGATGATATACAAGTTTTATATTCTCCCAGTTCTGGAGGCTTCAAGTCCAAGATCAAAGTGCCAGGCAATGTGGTTTCTGGTTGAAGGCTCTCTTCCTGGCTTGTAGATGGCTGTCTTCTCCCCATGTCTTACCAGGACCTTTCCTCTGTGTGTGCAGCAAGGGGGGAGTGGAGGTATCTGATATCTCTCTCTTATTACCACCTGTCCTGTCCAATTAGAGCCCAGCCCATGATCTCATTTAACCTTAAAGATCTCCTTAAAGGCTCTGTCTCTAAATGCAATCACGTTGGAGGGCTGATACCTCAACCTGTGAATTTTGGGGGGACATAACTCAGTCCATAAATGCTTTTCCTGTGATGTGTGATTTTGTTACCTGTCAACTGGTCTCCGCCTCCTGAGCCCCTCCTCAAGCCTGATGCTCAGTGCCTCCAGAGGCTGGTCTCTCTCAGTGCCTCCAGAGGCTGGTCTGCCCACCACTGGCCACTGAGTCCTTTGGGTAGGGGGTCCAGGTAGGTTTTGGGGTCAGGGATGATTGATGCTCAGAGGCAGCCACAGTTCAGCTGCCACACATAGGAGCCCTCCCTGGCTTGTGGCCTCCCTGCCTGTTCAGCAGCTTAAACAGTACCATAGGCTGGCTTATAACGGGCAGAGCTTATTTCTCCCAGTTCTAAAGGCTGAGAAGTTACAATCAAGGTGCCAGCAGATTCAGGGTCTGGTGAGGCCACTCCTGGTTCATAGACGCCCATCCACTCACTGTGTCCCCACATGTGGGCAAGGCCAGACAGCTCTCCGGAGTCTTTGTTATCAGGGTTCCACCCTCATATTGCAATCTCCTTCCGAAGGCCTTGCCTCCAAATGCCATCCCATTGGGGTGAGGTTTCCACCTGTGAATCTTGAGGGGACAAACACCTTCAGCCTATAGCACCCGCAGAGTCCTGGGTCAGCTGTAAGGGAGGATTGAGGCTTAGGGCTGAGGCTGCGGAGTTCCTATGTTCAGGGATGGGGGGAGCAGAGAGCAGGGTGGGGAGGGTCCTGTCTGAGGAGGCGGATGGGTGGATCACCACAGAGGAAAGAGATAGGACCCCAGAGTCACACACAGCTGAGAGTGACTGGACTGCTGCTGGGCAATGGGCAGCCTGGGTCCTCTCACTGAGGACCTTGTCACCCAGTGAAGTGCTCAGCCCATACCCAGGTTCAGCTCCTGGTCCTCAGGGTCTGGCCTGGCCCGAGGCCTGTACTGTCCCAGGGGAGGAAGGGATCCCGAAGGCCAGGATGGCCTGCTGCTCGGGGCTGGGCTCAGACTTGACAGAGGTACTGGCCCAACTAGTGGGACCCTGGACACCCCAGGACTTTGGGACCAGGGCTCATCCCTACAGGGGCAGCCCAGCCCTTTGCTGTCCGTCACCCAGAAGACACCTTCCAAACACCCGCAGGCGTCCCCATGGAACACCCTACCCTGCTGCTCTCCTCCCTGAAGCTTCTACCCCTATGCCTGCTGCCTCCCCCATCCTGACCTCCTCAGGGGCATCCATGTCTTCCCAGGCCTGACACCCCAGCCCCACCCCACCCGCAGCTCTGAGACAAGTGGCACCTGTTCCCAGGAGGAAGGTCTCTAGCTCCAGAGGCAGCAGCGGGCACAGGGGACAGGTTCCTGGGTGTCCAAGGTCCCATCCGGGAGACTAAGGACTCCTAGTTTGATAGTGGGGTGCAGCTGGACCTGGGAGCCAGTGGTTATGGCCCAGGGGACCTGGCTCTTTCCTGAGGCAGCGTCCACAGTGACTCAATGGGGAGTAAGCATCAACATCAGTGTGCGTTTAGAGAAAACTCTTTGCACCTTGAATTTGACAGGGCCCCCTCTCCTGTGTTCAAAGCCCTGCTCTGGTACTTAGAACAGAAGGAGTCCCTGGAAGGTGCTGACTGAGCAACAGAAAGGGGAGCAGGCTCTTCTGTCCTCAGCCCTGTGGCCACGCGGGGGTGCCCCGCGCTGCTCCCTGGGCTGCCTGTGCCCTGACAGGGACTGTGCTGAGTGGGTTCCAGAGAGCTGACTTGAAGGTGGGGCTTCTGCGGGGGATGAAGAAACTTTGGAGAGTCCTGGGCTCCACAGTGTCCAGATCAGGACAGGACAGGGATTGACTGAGTAGAGTTCTCAGGAGCCAGTAACCATTTCTCAGGTTCCCATCTCCTCACTGCCACCCCTCTCTCCAATCCCTTGAGGACAACACTATGGAAACCTGAAAAGTAGTAACATTTTCTTCTACTCCCCATTTCTTGTGGTTGTTGTTTCAAACTCAGTTTTCAAAATAAAGTCATCTCTTTTTTTGGGAACAACATCTCAATGTCTACACAATCTTCCACAGTGTGGACATGCACATTGGGACTATTGGGGCTAAAGCACAGCTCCCAGGGCCTTCTGTACCCCATAAGGATAGCACAGGGATCAGAGCAAAGTAGCCTGGGTCCCAGGTGCCACAGTAAGCAGGTGCCAGCATCCGGGGGAAGGAAGGCCTACTCTTGCATGAAGTTTCCTGCATCAGGCCTCTAGTTTCATCATATGTTGTAATGCAATATCAGTAAACCATTTATCACAAATGTGCCTGTTTCCCAGGCCTGAGTCCTCCCTGTGGTACATCTACTCCAACAGTCCTTTGAGCCCTTTGGGATCTAAGCTTATTATCCAGTCATCTATTCACTGTCCCTCACCCTCCATGTTCTCTCCTCCCTCCTCACTCATCTTAAACTCCATAATTCACCATTTCAACCCCTCCTTTAGCTCTCCCTGGCTGTGTCACTCTTGCTTGTGAATTCTACCTCTGCCTACCATGTACCTGGCCCCCTTGCAACTACAGAAGGCTGGAGAACAATACAGCCACGCGACACTGTGATGTTAAAGTCATGACTCAGACCACAAAGGCATCCACTCCACTGCCCACAATCATCCAGTCCCTGCACGGCTCTCTTAGTCCCCCATCCTCCGCTCAAACAGCCACCCTCCTTCCCCATCTGTTACTATTAGTGCCCTGTTTTCTGCTTCACTGAGAACACTGAACACATTATAGGACAATTACAGGTTTCCAACACCATCTACTTCAAAACCATTACCACAGGTCAGCTGTCCACCCCACTTACCCCTTGTTTAGTGGCTTATTGTTTTGAGCCACTGACATTTGGGGTAGTTTGTTGCTCAGCAGCGGACACATAATAAAGCTCTCTTCAGTTTCTCTTAGTCTACACCTTGGTTTCCATGCACTTGAAAAATGTTACCTGCACTCACTGTCTCCAGTTCTCCCATTCTCTCCCATATTTTCTGTCTTTCCTCCCTTCCCCCTTCTGTCTTTCCTTCTCTCCTTCCTTTATGCTTTATCATCAGATCTCCCAATCATATAAAATAATGCTGTGTGGTCATGCCAAGTGAAGCATTATGTGGGTCTATATGTTAATAGTATAAATAGAAGGGCTATGGAATAAGAGTAAAGGAAATAATTAAGAGTCTGAAAAGAAAATGTCTCTGTGATGACAACTTTGCAATGCAAGGAACCAAAGAACTGACTTTCAACTCTTAATGCTTCTACTTAATCTGTGTTTTGATTTATTTTCAGAACAACTATATCAGCAACATGAAGTATTCCACATTCCTGGTAAAAGTTTAAATAGGCACAGGCACTTTTAAATCACACAAGCATCATCGAGTCTCGTTAAAGTGCAGGCCACACAAGGACCCAGCATCCCCACCCCTGACCATCCCCTCTGGGGAATTTCTTGTCTTGTGCCCCAGGAGACATGTACACTAATGTTTAGAGCAACTGGAACAACCACATATACATCAATAGGAAAATAGCAAGATTTTCATAAGGATAATCATCAAATGTAAGACTTAGCACTCAAAATGGAAGGACAGCCTCACAGGTGAGAGATGACCCTTAGGTAATGCTGAGTCTCTGCGTGTCCATGCAGTACCAGTCCTATGTGCAGGCAAATGTAAAACTGGCAAAACTAAGATTTGGTTTGCAGATATGTGTATACTTATTGAAAATCTTTAGAATATCTCAAGGTATAAGAAGCACAGGAATCAGGTTATAGGTTACATCTGCGGGACGGGACTGTGTCCACTGATGGCTGTTGGCACCAACTCAACATGAACAGGAATGCCCCATTTGAAATGCCCAGTCTTTAAACTCTTTGATCTAGGTACTGTATATTCTCAACTTTGTTTCCACTCACTGTAGTGAACATTATTATTAATGGCATCACTAAGAAAATCTTACAAATACTGCTGTATCTCCTTTCTCTATCTCAAACTTTTCCAAAAGTGAAATATAGAGCATTGAAGAAACTAATCAATTAAAGCAAGCAATATTTTATTTGGTGGAATGACTCGGGGAGGTGAATAGCCAGTCCCAAGTCACATACTTCCTGTGTGGATAGGAGAACTGAGGAGCTTTGTAACTCTGGCTGCAGGGCTAATTTAGACACTTTGCATATGAAGCGTCTGAAATCACTCATTTTAGGGATTAGCTTTCTGATATTCAGGGTTCCCAGATTGTGTTCCCCACTGTAGTTGACTTATCTTTGAGAATCCCTATCCAATGTTTTCAGGCACATCTCCTCCAGGATTAAAGAGAACCCTCCTCCCCCTTCCCCAGGGCGAGCTCACTCTCTGGCATCAAGTTTCCAGGGTGAGTTTTCTTCTAGAAGTGTAGGTTAGGTTGGATGGAGCATTTGAATTGTCCGTCCGTCCTGCCGCCGCCCCCCCCCACCCCCCCCCTGCCCAACTGACTTTTCAGAACATTTCACTGTGGACATTCCCTTATGCTGAGACCACA
>CAJEUD010000066.1:40062-86936 GCA_903992545.1 Pipistrellus pipistrellus
CTCATGATCACCCGTGTCTTACTGAAGATGTGAGTGTCAGCAAACCAGGGGCCCCACACTGGGCAACCACACGTGTGGGGATGGTACTTGCCATTAATGAAGCAGAACACACTTCTACCTGGGCTTGCAACCCCCAGTGAGATAGGACACTCAGCCCCACCCCTTCCCTACCTGAGCGCTTCCTCCTCCTCCACATCACAGCTCCAGCGACCACAGCTCCAAGGATGGCCAGGCCCACAATGAGACCCACTAGGGGGATGATGCCCCAAGAAGACGGCTCTGGGAAGGGAAAGGGAGGTGAGGACCCTGACCCCCAGGTCTCAGCCCCGACCCCACTGAAGTCCTCCTCAGGCCCCTGCTTCCCTGAGACCAGGCTCTGTGCCCATGCCTCTCCTCACCCCACCTCAGGGTCAGGGGCTCGGCCAGGCCCTCATGCTCCACATGGCATGTGTATCTCTGCTCCTCTCCAGAGAGCACCACCAGGGCTGCCCACTTCTGGAAGGTTCCATCTCCCGAAGGCCGGGCCTCCACAAGCTCCATGTCCTGGGTCTGCTCCTTCCCATCACGCTGCCAGGTCAGGCTGATGTCCGCAGGGTAGAAGCCCCGGGCCCAGCACCTCAGGGTGACCTCGCGGTCAGAGATGGGGTGGTGGGCGACGTGTGTCTTTGGAGGGTCTGAGGAGAAGGGTGAGGAAATTCAGGAACTTGGCATGGTCAGGGACCCTCTAGCAGCGCTCATGTGACCATGAGAGTGGACAGGACACCTGGGGTGGGCGAGGGAGCACACAAGCAGCCACCAGCTTTGACATAGCACCTGGGGATGATCTCTAGTGTTTAGAAAGTTCTAGTCAGAGGGACACAGCCCAGGGAGGGAGACAGGCCTCATGGGGAGAATTGAATTTCTGGTTCAGTTCTGGGTGGACTCTAAATGACTCAGAAAAGTCCCTGTCTGACCTCAAATACACTGGGTGAGGGAGGGAACGGGGCCTGAGAGAGCAAGTCCCCATGGGTCCCAGAGCCTCTGCAGGGTCAATGGGAACCCTGACCAGATATTTCAAGCTTGGCCTCCCCTGTAATTGTCCCTGAGAAACTGCACCCAAAGTGTCCCTGAGAGAAGGGTGGGCGTCCCTGGATCTGAAAAGCCAGCGGACTCAGTCTCCTGGCCCAAAGGAGGGGTGTTCTGACACTGACCCTGTGTCCTGTCTCCTTGTGGAGCCCCAGCCCCAGGGAAGAGGAGGGAGGCCCCTGGCCCCTGATACCTGTGCGCTGCAGCACCTCCTTCCCTTTCTCCAGGTGTCTGTGCAGCCACTCCAGGCAGTCCTCCTGCAGGATGTGTCTCCATTCCTCAGCCTCACCGGCCTCCTCCCACTTGCGCCTGGTGATCTGAGCCGCGGTGCCAACTGCGGTCCAGGAGCGCAGGTCCTCGATCAGGGCGATGTAGTCGGTGCCATCGTAGGCTAACTGGTGATAACCGCGGAGGAGGCGGCCGTCTGGGTCCATGTCACAGCCGATCATCCCCTGGAGCGTGTGAGACCCTGACCCGCCCCAAGGTCAGTGTTCCCCACTGAACCCCGTTCCCGCCCCACCCGCGGGGAATAAACAGAAACTGAAATAAACCGGGTCAAATTCCCCCGGGCTCCTCCCGGGTGTGTGTATGGGGGGAGGAAGGAGGGTTTGGGTGAAACTCTCACTGGGACACTCGGGGCGACCCCGGGCGCTCCGGGGGGATGGGGGTCGGGACCACCCAGGCCCGTTGGCTCACCGTCCTGGCTCTGGTTGTAGTAGCGGCGCAGGTTGTGCAGGTTCACTCGGGAAGCCCGGGCATGATTCTTGGAGTTATGGGTGCTCAGGTCCCAATAGCGCGGCTCCTCCCGCTCCATCCAAGGCGCCCGCGGCTCCGTTCTCCGACTCTGAGTCGCTGTCGAACCGCTCGAACTGCGTGTCGTCCACGTAGCTGACCTCCAGGTACCGGGGCTCCCCTCGGCCGGGCCGGGACACGGCGGTGTAGAAAATTCTCAGCGAGTGGGAACCTGGGGGCCGGAGCGGAGGAGCTGACACCCGCGACCCTCCTCCCGGCGCGGGTTTGGGGTCCGGGGTCGAAATGACAGGAGAGGGTAAGGGGCCCGGAGAGGAAACAGGAAGCAGGAAGAAGAGAGGGGTCAGGATGGGGTCGGTGCGTGTGGGGTCAGGACGGGGTGGGTGTGGGGGATGGGAGGTGGAGACGCCCTGTCCCGGGTCCTGCTCCCGCGCTGGATCCCCTCGCTCCTCCTCCCCAGAGGCCATTCCCTCTGAACCCCACACTCACCCGCCCAGGTCTCGGTCAGGGCCAGGGCCCCCCAGAGCAGCAGGAGGAGGGTTGGAGACCCCAGGAGCAACATTCTCCAGGTCTGGGGAGTCTGTGAGTCTTGGTGACTCCCCATAGACTTATAACTGGGGATGGACGGAGGCGATCCTGATTGACTTTTCTAGCACCTGACACCTAATGGGAGTGAGCACTGGGTTGGGTCACAAGTATCCAGAAGAAGGGCCCCACCCAGGTTGTGAGAGGGCGAAGTGCACCATCAGGGAGGTGGAGACTCGCCAACACTGTCTTCAGCCTCTGCCCTGGGGCTGTGACCATGAGACCAGGCCTGGGACCTGGGACTTTGCCCTGACCCTCCCCCTGCACGGAGCTCCTGTCACAGAGTCTCCCTCAGTCCTGCCCAGGGGCTGTGTGAGAACCAGGGAGACTCCCCAGGCTGGGACCAGCCCTTTCCTCCCCTCTCCTCCTGGAACCCCTCTCCCTGAAATGGACTCTGCCTCCCACCCTCACCTCTGCCCTGGACACTTCTAGAGGAAAGCTCACCCTGGGAACTTGATGCCAGAGAGTGAGCTCCCTGTGAAAGGAGGCGGAGGGACAGGGTTTCCTCTGTAATCCTGGAGGGCTTGGGCCTGAAAAGACCAGTGCAGGACAGGGGAGGAGGAAGGAGAGGGATGAACATCACAAAGCTAATCTGTAAAATGAGTGATTTCAGAATCTTCCTATGCAAAAGGTCCAAACAGCCCTGCAATTAGAGTTACAAATCTCCCAATTTTCCTTCCCACACAGGAAGTGTGTGTGAGTGGGGACTGTTGCATTGTGAATGACCTGCGTTCCTCAGCCCCGAGTCTGTCCCTGTGAGTCCCCCACGCCCTCCCTACATGGAGCCCAGGGAGCAGTGTGCTCCTGTGCATTCCAGCAGGAGCATGAGCCTCCTCACAGTGGCAGTGCTCAATTGGGGCCAGAGTGCCCTCCACCAGCGCTCCTGCACTGCCCATCTGTATGAGTTACTCACATGTAAGCATTGTACACATTTTAATGGGATACTTCATTATTGTTAATATTATTATCATTATTATTTTACAAACATGTTTTTAATATTATTATACCCATTTTACAGACAAGGAAACTGAGGCACAGGGAGATTGAGTAATGTGCTTAAGGTCACACAGCTTATAAATAGATGTTTGGAATGGCTTTCAAATATAGATAGTCTGGCTCAAGAGCCTTTACTCTGAATTCTAGTTTAGTCGTTTATAGTGCTTTTCTTAAACGAATTTATCCTATATAATAAAATGCTAATATGTAAATAACCAGATGGTGGAACAACCAGAACAATCTAACAACCAGTCGCTATGATGTGTGTTGACCACTGGGGGCATGTGCGGGACATTCCAGGCATTGGTTGAAGTAGGATGGTAGAACCGGTGAGTGGGTGCACCAGACCAAGGTAGGGTGCTGGTAGCTGTCATTGGGGTGAGCCTCTGGTGGTTACTAGATATTCTCTATTTCTGCATACCATGGTCTCACTTGGCACTTATACCTGCTGCTGGGTGCTGGCCGTGCTCATGCCTGCTGCTAGCAACAAAGCTGCCCCTGGCACCCACTGCCACTGCCCGATGACAGCTCCAATCCCATGGTGCCATCTGCTGGTGTGACCTGCAGCTGCTGGCCCCAGTCATCCCTCAGGGCTTCTCTGCCTCCTTCTGCTCCTGAGGAGAGATCAGGCCCGTGTAGAAAGAGTTCCAATTCAGGGTTCAGGTTCTGGAGAAGAGCCGTACACAAATGAAGAGATTTGAGACTTGAAGAAATTCAACTTGGCGATATGGGGGGCCAGGCAGTAGTCCAACTCTAGTGGGAGAACTACTCCCTGCTCTGGCCCTGCCATCTCTTTTATTGAGGCTTTGGGGAAAACATCTTAGGCAACATAAACAGAAATTTACATGTAGCCTTTAGGCAGGAAATAACAGAAACTTACACGGGACACACAAGGTGTATGTAAGCTGCTTCAGCTAACAATAACTCAACTAAAGGTAGCAGGGGTCTTCAAACTACGGCCCGCGGGCCACATGCGGCCCGCAGAGGAGTCTGATCCTGCCCGCCAGGTTTTTTGGGCAGTGAGCGCAGCCGAGGTGTTACAGTAGGAATTAGTAGTTCATATAGTCCGGCCCTCCAGCTCTCTGAGGGACCATGATCTGGCCCCCACTTTAAAAAGTTTGAGGACCCCTGGGTTAGAGCAATTAAGGTTGTTGACCAGCCTTCCTGGCTTCCTGTCAACATCTCTGTTTTAGTGAAACTGATTTGTTTTCCAGCACACATCCTCTCATACCAGCTGCTGGTGCCAGCCCTGATCACCCCTGAGGGCTTCTACACCTCCCACTACTCCTGAGGGGCAATCAGGGCAATGGAGAATGGACCAAGATCCACTCTATACTTACCACAGCCTTGAGATCCACAATTCCTTTGATGGGGCATGACTTTTGCACTGGGTCCTGGAATTATATGTTTCTACAAATACTTTGTTTATTTGGTATTGAGAGAACAAATTGTCTCTAGTTGTTTTGCTGCTTTACTTAGTACCAACCACAATTACTCTCACCATCACCATCACCACCACCATGACCACAACCAAAACACTTCTATTGAGGCAGCCCTTTAACTGCAGGATAGAGTGCTCAAAATAAGGAGACAAAAGGGTCTAAGACACATAGTCTTTGCTTAAACTCCAGTTAGAAATGTGACCTGTGTACTTGGGAGAGAAATATCATCCCAGATAGTTGGGACACATTTTTTAACCAATTAACATGAGGTGGCAGTTAGTTTTTAGGCAACCTCACAGAATGTATTAAGTACCAAATGCAAAGACTATGCTGCTAGCTCTGTAGGCATATTTACCACAACTTAGTCACTAAACCTTAGTGGCTCAAAACAATCCTCACTTATTTGGTAACATCTTAATGGAAAAAGCAGGTGTGGTGGGATGGGGTTTCCGGTGAGGGTCACAAAGCTGTGTCCTCGTCTAACCTCTGGAGCCTGTCTGAGCTTATATAGAGATTGTCTGCAGAATTCAGTTTTTCCAGCTGTGGGGCTGAGGTCCCTGTTTCCTGGACAACTGTCAGGAAGGAGGAGCCTGGGGAGGGCTGCTCCCCACACCTGCTGGCATGAGCAGTCTTTACCATGTGGCCCTTTGTTTTCAAAGCTCCCAGTGGGGCAGATGGCTCACATTGAACCCCTCTCACACTTGGAATCTCTTTGCTCATGAGGAACCCCAGTCAGCATTCATCTGGTTAGGACAGTCCCATCAGGTAGTGCAAAGGTCTAGTGACATGAGACCTTATTTCCACCTGCAAAATCCCTTCCCTGCAGCCCTACAGTAGTGTTTGATTGGATGACTGGGGGAGGTGAATAATCAGGGTGGTTATTAGGGGACCATCAGAGAGTCAGCAAAGCATGACCTGTCCTTCCTTTAGTGTTTATTTGGTCATGTTGGAAATGGAAGTGCAAATAAACAGATTCTTGTCAATGGTAATAAAATGCCTCCTGCCGTGGAAATTCTCCTTCTTCTCCTCTTCCTCCTCATCCTTCTCCTCTTCCTCCTCCCTCTTCGTTCTTAGACATGGAGAGTCTTACATCTAAAAGGAAATGACATGTTTGTATCCTATATAATAAAAGGCTAACATGCAAATAGATTGAATGGTGGAACAACCAAACAACAGGTTGTTATGATGTGCACTGACCACCAGGGGTTGTGCACGGAACATGGAGGGCATCAGCAGCAGGCGGCAGAGTGTGGAACATGGTGGGCATGGACCGTGACAGGAGGGTGGAGCAAGTGAGCAGGGGCGCCAGACCAAGGCGGGATGGTGGTCACTGTCATCAGGGCAAGCCTCTGCTGGTTACTGAAAATTCTTTGCTCACGTGTTCCACGGTCCTGTGGGCATTCACACTTGCTGCCAGCATTGGCTCTGCTCATACCTGAAGCAGGTGCTAGAGCTACTGCTCGCCCATGCTGCTGTGGCCTGTTGCTGGTTCTGATCACTTGGCACTGTCAGCAGGTGCAAGCAGTGGCTGCTGACCCCAATTGCCCCTGAGGGCTTTTTCATCTCCCCCTGCGATCTGTGTAGCAGCTGCTGCTGCTACCCGTTGAAGATGTCAGCTCCAATCACTCTATGCCATCAGTGGGTGCAAGCGAAGCCAGTGCCTTCAGTGTGTGGGAGTGGGGCTGCAGGCAGACAAGGGACCGGATCATGGAGGGAGGGGCAGGGCTGGGGCAAAGAAGATGGACCTCATGGCCCACAGTTACTTTCAAGGTGCACAAATTCGTTCCTTATAATTAATTTAGAACAAATGACAATTCATTGCAGTCATTCATTCTCTCTTTGGACACTGAATTAGTCATGTTTTTCAGCTTAACAAATCACTCTAAATTTAGCAACAAAAAACAACAAATGTGTGTTATCTCTCAGTTTCCCGGGGTCAGGAACCCAGGAGAGATTGCCCTGAGTGCTCCTGGCTCAGGCGTCTCTCAAGGTTGCAGTCACTGTCAGCCAGGGCTGCATGGTCTGAAGGCTGGCTGGGCTGGAGGACTCGCTGAAACATGGCTCACACCTAGGGCTGTTGGCATTTCCTTCCTGAGTGTTCCCTAAAGCCCTCAGTTCTAGCCAGGGGACTCTGCCATAAGGTACTGAATGGCTAGGTATCTTGTCCCAGAACAAATGATCAGAGAGAGCAACCAGCGTAGAAGGTGAGTTGAATGTCCTAGGTTGAGAGCCACACACATTCTATCAGCCTTACTCCTCAGAGAGAAGTGAGTCAGCAAGTCCAGCCCCCACCCTCTGGAGAAGGGAATCTCTCCATCTGAGGAAGGTGGAGTCACAGAATTCACACCCATGAGAAAACCAAAGTTCACACTACACGTTGTCTCAGGATTCTGTCAATGTTTCCTTTATCTCATTATTTCATTCAATGCTCTAAATTTCACTTTTGGAAAGTAAAGATGAAAAGTTTGAGACAGAGCAAGGAGATACAACAATATTTGTAAAGTTTCCTTTAGTAATAATGTTCCCCACAGTAAGTGGCAACAACATTGAGAATGCATAATAGCTAGATCAAATAGTTTAAAGACTGGGCTCCACAACAATAATACCTTTAAAACAATTCTTTGCTTTTTCTCAGAATTTTCAAATTTAGTTCATTAAGAATGTCAAAAAATATTGGCTAAAATGTCAGTTTTCTCACTCAGCATCTTCAAAAACCTGTGTGTCAGGAAACCTATGTTCAGTCAGAAAAATGTGAATCTCATACTCAGACTATGCACCCACCTTGGTGTCATGACTGCAACTGGGTGTGAAGCTGTGGGCAGAGAGGGTAACAGCCCTGCTGTGTCACAACCCAGCTGTCCTACAGTCGTGCTGGTCTCACTGACAAGCTCTATTATCATCCAACTGTCGGCAGTGAATGAAATGTCCTTCTGCTCACCTCACTTTGTGGATTCCTGTTGGCATTGACACTCATAGTTCTGTCCCCAGATGTAATCTCTGTTCTCCATCCTATATTTTTTACACCCTTGAGACTCTCTAAAGATCCTATAAATATGTAGTATATATCTCCAAAGCAAATGTTATTTGGCTTTAAATTTCCTGTAGAGTGAACTTGTGCTTCCTGGAGTCTTCTGTGACTCAGCATTACGTAAGGGTCATTTCTCATCTGTGACGCTGTCCTTCTTCCATTTTTAGTGCTGAAGTCCTATATTTTATGTTTGTACTACAATTTTGCTAATATATTAATGATGAATATGTGTTCATTCCAGGTTTTGCTGCAAACATTAGTGTACATGTCTCCTGGAGCACAAGACAAGAAATTCCCCAGAGTGTGTGGGGCCTGAACTTTAATCAGACTTGATGATGCTCATGTGATTTAAAGTGCCTGTGCCTATTTAAGCCTTTACCAGGAATGTGGAAGACTTTGTGTTGCTGATATAGTTGTTCTGAAAATGAACCAACCTCAGCTTTAATGGAAGCTTTAAGAGTGGAAAGTCAGGTCCTTGGTTGCAGAATCACCTGGGCATTTTTTTTCAGACTATTAATGACTTGTTTTTCTTTCCTTTCCTTTTATTCCATATTAGTGACCTGGTGCACGAAAGTCATGCACATTAAAAGGGGATTAATTAGAGAAAATATTTTAATATTGCTATGTGTCCTTTCTCTGTAATAGAAGTGTCAGAGATGAAAGAAAATTAGTAAAATGTATATGAAAACCTTCCTCCTTTTAGAGTCTATGGTGTGCCATGGGACCCAGAGTAAAATCCCGGCCTACCTGTGTGCACCTTGAAATCATGTGAGACCCAGCCCCAGCCAGCCCCACCCCCACTGGGTGAGATCCAGCCAAGGCCAGCATCACCCTGGTCAAGCCCCATTGGGTGGGGGATGCAGCCTCAGGTCCCTAGTCAAGCCCCACTGGGCAGGGGGAGCAGCTTGAGGTCCCCCAGACCAGCCCCGGAGTGGAAGCTGCATCTTGACATCCCCTGTCAAGCCTCTCCAGGTTGGGGGGTTGGCCTGACGTCCCCCTACCTGGTGCCGGTTGGGAGGCACAGCCTGGTGCTGGGGAGGAGGGTGTGGCCAGAAATCCCCTGTCAAGCCCCGCTGGGTGGGGAGTGCAGCCTCAGATCCCCTGCCTTGGCCCAGTGCCACTCATCCTCAGGTCCCTGCTGATTGGTTGTTAAGGCTCATTATGGGTACAGCCATCTTGTGTTATGGAAACCCTGCCTCTGCTGTGGGTGCCACCATATTTGTGATGACATGATTTGTCAATTTGCATAGTCCCTCTTAATTGGATAGGACTAGAGGCCTGATGCATGAAAATTCTTACAAGAGTAGGCCTTCTTCCCCCTGGATGCCGGCACCAGCTTCCCTCCAGCTCCGGGGCTCCGGGCTGCTTCCTTCTGGCCCCGGCTTAATCCAGAGGATATCCGAAATGATGTCTAGAAGGATGGTCGGTCTAATTTGCATATTACCTTTTTGTTATTATAGATGCTTTGTGTTTATACTTATAGCACATACACCTTGGTAATGCTTCCTTTAGCATAACCACAGAGTATTATTTCATACTAGAGGCCCAGTACATGTAAATTCATGCACATGGTTGGGGGAAGGGTCCATCATCCTGGCTTGCCTCCTCTCACAGTCCAGGAGCCCTCAGGGGATGTCTTACTATTGGCTTAGTGTTGCTTCCTGCTGGGAGTGGGCCTATGCTGAAGTCTGGCCTCCCTCTGCAGAGGTGACCCAGGTATCAGGGGAAGGCTCCGCCCTGGCACCCCACCACTGCTGCTGCCTCTGGCCTCCCTCTGTGGGAGGGGGAGGAGACCAGGCCCATCAGGGAAGGCGCTGCCCAGAAAACACCACTGCTGAGGCCACTTCAGGCCTCATTGGTGACTGCAGGCCCTGGCCCTCTCTTCTAAGCACTGGCCTCACTTCCCATTGGTTGGGGGCAAATCTGGGGCCAGGTCAGCTGGGGGAGGGGCTGTAGAATGAGGCACAGCAGGTGCCCTCCTTACAGCATCTGTAGAGACATAGCACGGGGACCTGGGTGGCCGCTGCCTCTGGCTGCCTCTGTGGAAGGGCAGCACTGGGACCTCGCAGTCCCCTCTCCCACACCGCCTCTGGGAAAGGGGCCTCTGCACTGGACAGGCTCCGCCTACCACCTGGTGCTGCCATGGTGGGGTGGGTGTGCCTCTCCTCCCTCTCTCCTGCAGTGGGCTGGCAGCCTGTGGGCAGATGGGCAGGTGCTGCCTCCCTCTCTCCCGCTGTGGGCTCCACCTCTTGGCCCTCAAAGTCACATCCACTGTGGCTTTGTCCTGAAGGGCTTGGGACATCAGGAAGACATCCAGTCAATCCGGCCTAATTAGCATATAACCCTTTCTTTAGTATAGATGGTTGAGATATCTGATAAGTATAAAGAAAGGAAGGAAAGAGAGAAGGAAGAATGGAGAAAAGACAGAATAAACGAGAGAATAGGAGGAGAGGAACTGGAAATAGTGAGTGCAGGTAAAATTTTCCAAGTGCAAGGAAACAACTCTGCAGACTGTTAGGTCACTGAAGGAGGAACGCACCAGGTCAGAGTGCTGAGGGATTATGAATTACGAATTTATTTGATCATCCACACACCAGGTGGCTGAGCCTGGATGGCTACAGCACCTAGTAAGGGGAGTCAGTGGTTTTTAAAGGACTTTTGGAAGGATTTTTTCTGGGCAGAGACTTCCTTTTGCATACCCAGAGGGGAAAGCATGGAATGTGGTCACCACAAGTGAAATGTGGTCTTCAGCAAAGGGAATGTCCATAATGAAATGTCCTAAAAAGCCAGTGCCTGTGAGAAGGATATCAACTCAATTACTTGACCAAACCTAACGTTCCAGCCTTTTTGTTTTATGGAATAGGGAAAAAGGTCATATCTTCTATTATTGCTTCTTGAAGTGGCATCAGCAGTGGAGTTTTCTGGGCGGTGCCTTTCCCTGATGGGCCTGGTCTCCTCCACCTCCCGCAGAGGGAGGCAACAGCAGTGGTGGGGTGCTGGGAGATTGGGGGTGGGGGGCGCCTTATCCTGATACCCCTGTAACCTCTACAGATGGAGACAAGACTGCAGAGGGAGGCCAGACAACCTGCTCAGTCTTGATGTTGAGATCACAGGGGAATGGGCTTTGATAGTAGTGGGCTGGACTAGCGGTGCAGCAGCATGATTTCCCCAAGAGACTGGTTGGTCAAGGCTCAAAAATGGTCGTGTTGAGTGACTTGGGAGGTAAAAGCTGGTCCTGAGGCTGCCACAGCACCACTGGTCTGGTTTTGCTGCTTTTCTGGGCCTGGAGCTGAAAGACAACTGAGACCTAGATATTACCTTTAGGGGGGAAATAGTTAGGGTCTCAGTTGCCTGACTAGTGATATGAAAGGGGAAAATAGGGCACCCTGGGGTGAGGTTCTTGCTGGGCATCCACATGTTTCTTGTTGGTCCTGAGACAGAATTTCAAAATAGGTAGAGAGTGGTTAACCTCCTGATGGCAGTTCCAACCCCTGCTGTGATGCTGAGGGTTATGAGGAGAGGGATTATCTGGACTTCTCTTTTGTGTCAGATACGGTGGGTTATGGGGACAGGTAAAGACTGGTTATTGGGGCTACATCTACATTGGGTGAGAGAGGAGAGTACAGATTCCTGTCCAGCTGATGTGGGGACAGATGTATGTGTTTTCCCCACAGAGGAAGAAAAATCCCTGATCACAGAGACAAGCTGATAGGTGTAAGGAGAAGAGGTGGACTAAAGGGTATGAGGTACCTTTTTCTAGTTCCACACTCCAAGCTGAGAGGATAGTCACCATGGCACTACCAACAAGGGGTGACAGATGAGTGGTTGAGAGTGTGTTGCAGTAAAAGTGGGAGGAAATGTTAGAATGGGCTGTTATCCAGGGGAAAAGAGGAAGGGAAGGAAGGAGCAGTTGAGGCCAGAGGCCAGGATGGTTGGATAAAAAGTAAGACACTGCACCCGGACCGGCCAAATTTAGTACTTTAAATTTCCTGAGGTTATAATCTGCTGCTCATTAGCTTAACTTCTTATTTTAACTGAACCTTAATCCTTGCTGTTTTTCTGAATATTCTGCTTTGGCTTAAAAAATATTCAGCCAAAACCGGTTTGGCTCGATAGAGTGTCGGCCTGCGGACTCCAGGTTCCCGGGTTCGATTCCGGTCAAGGGAATGTGCTTGAGTTGCAGGCACGTCCCCAGTGAAGGGGGGGTGGGGGGGTGTGTGTGTGCAGGAGGCAGCTGATCGATGTTACTCTCTCATCCATGTTTCTGGCTTTCTGTCCCTCTCCCTTCCTCTCTGTGAAAAGTCAATAAAATATATTTAACAAAACAAACAAACAAAAAGAAATATCCAGCAACCTTGTCCTGCCAGGCTTGGAGGCCTGACCCAGGCTGGCAATTGAGTTCCCTGAGTAGGATTCAGAGGTAAGCCCAGGACTGACTGCGGCTGCCTACTGCTCCCTGCTCCCCGAGTAGTAAGCTCGGGGTGACTGAAGCCTGAATGATGGCTCCCCATCCCCGTGGAATCCTCCCGGCTTTCGGCACCAAATGTTAGGTTGTCAAGGAGGAATGCAGGAAGCCAGGGGGGTGAGGGATTACAAATTTATTAGATCATCTGCACACCAGGTGGCTGAGCTTCGATGGCTCCTAGTGAGGGGAGTCAGCAGCTTTTGAAGGACTTTTGGCGGGCTTTTTCTGGGCGGAGACTTCTTTGTGCGGAACCAGAGGGAAGAGCATAGAATGTGGTCACCACAAGTGAAATGCAGACTTCAGCAAAGGGAATATCCATAGTGAATGACCTGAAAAGCCAGTTCCTGTGGGTAGGTATCACCTCAGTAGCTCAATCAAACCTAACACAGACTAAAAGAAACTAAAGAGAGCCATGTGACTTCTTCACTGCAGAGCAAGGAACTACCCCGACCCTTAGTGGCCTGAAACATAAGCATCTGCAACTGCAGAAAAATAATACAAAGGCAAGCACAAGGGAGCCGATGCTAGTGGAGAAGTTGGGTAAAGACAAGGGTTTCACCTGATGGAGAAAGAGATCGCTGGTAGAGATGCACATGATTCTGTTAGTCGAGTCCCCCAAGCAGCAGATTCTAAGGTGGGATTGCCCTCAGCAGTGCTGTACTGGGAAACACCTGTCAGAGCGAATGGAGAGGGAGCCAGAACTCACTGAACAAGCCAGTAGACCCAGATCCAATAAAATGGCCAGGAAGAAGAGATTTGTTAGGTGTGTCTTGGGTCACTAGTGGGTGATCTCAGTGAAGTTGAGCAAGGCCACAGGACAGTCCTTGAGCCACTGTCAGCAACAGAGGAGGCCCTGTCCCCCAGGAATGGCCTGCCTGGGGTCCCTGCAGTGCCCCGCCACTATCTGAGAACAGCCCACTAGTGGGAAGCGGGGCCTCTGCACAGGGGTTGCCCTGGATTTCCCAGCCCAGGGGTGGGGACCCCTATGACTTACCTGGGGGTGTGACCCAAACCTTCCGCCCTGAGGGCTCTGGGCTCTTGGAACCCCACCCCTCCTCATGCTGGGTAGCTGTACATGTCCATTCACAGGCACAGGGAGCAGGCGGGACGTCCTATACCCGGGTTCCCCCATGTTCCTCCTGCCCCCACCGAGTGACAGCAGCCCCACACCCTGTGGCTCAGGATCATTCCTCCTGCCTCAAGGAGAGGGGACTCCTCACCTACTGGTCTCTAGGCACCTGGAGTCCACCCTTTCCTGCTGACAAACATAATATAGTTCGGGTGGCCCTTGTAGAACACCCCCACTTTGAGAACGTGGACCTCCCACCCTGGAGAGCCCAGAGATGTGGAGACGGAAGTGCAACATCCCCAGTGGGTGATGCTGAGTGATGGGCAGTGGGGTCATCCCTGCTTCCACCCTTTGGTCCTGGTCCCTTACACTCTTCCTGTTGAGAAGTCAGTACCACCAGAGGGCTCTGCCCCAATATCCACCGGGTCTTGATAATGTAACCCGTCCTCTCAGGGCATTTCCTCAGAGCTGGAACTTCCATCGGACTTCAGACGCCTGTCCAGGGTGCTGTGTGGCCGGCAGCCCCTGGACAGTGCAGATGGAATATGACCAGGGGGATCCCATGGTCACAGCCCAGCCTTCACCTCCTTCACTGGGATCTGGGTCCCCAGGTCTGATACTGTGCTAAGAGCAGGCCCAAGCCCAAAGATCAGGCATTTGGAGCCCCCAGATGGTGGTTCTGACTGAAGTTCTGTGCACAGGAAAGGAGAGCTCACCGTGGACTAGGGGGCTGTCCTGTGAGAATGACCCTCTCAGCCTGCAAGAGGGCAGGACTCACTGTACTCACCTTGTCTCGTGGTGGCTAGTTGGTCACCTAAGGAAACAGCCGCATAAGGGCCCGGTATTGGTCTCATTGTGGCATCAGGACATGCAGAGGTGGCAGCAGCTGGGACAGCCTTGGTAAGAGGGAGTCAGTGTTGCTGGCCCTCATCTCTGCCATGAGGTCCTTCCATTCCTGTGTCCGTCCTGCCTGACCCGGGCTGACGGGTGATGCAGGCTGGCTGAGGTCGGACTTTCTGCCTGGTTGCTCAGAGCCTCATCAGGGCAGGGTGTTTTCTGGTGGGTGCTGACAAGACTCGATCTCAGCCAAGAGATGCTCCTTGTCCACCTTAGGATGGGCTGGTCGCCTGTGGAGTTATGACCTCGTGGGGGACCCAGAGCCCGGGCATGTGGTCACTTGTAGTCATATGGCTGCTTGGTGTCCCATGGCCACGTGCTCTGCCTTCTCTGGTCCCAGTAACACACCCAGAAGTAGCTTCTGAAGGGGGTATATGTGTCTGCTGTGGATGGTGGGGCCTCACCCCAGAACCCCGGGCCAGCACTGTACTGCTCTGCTGGTGCCTGGTTTAGCTCCACACAGCATCTTTCCACAACTGACCCCAGCGCCAGGGGGCCTGCTGGATGGAGGCTGACTGCACCATAATGTGGATCTGCTGCCATGTCCTGCAAGGTCCCAAGAGGGCATCTGCTGTCACTCAGAGCTGGCAGCATCCGATGTGACCAGGAATATGGGCTAAACAACACGCCTAGGCGTGGAATGTGGTGTTAGAATCCAAAGAGACAATGCCTTCTCCGCAGTGAGGGTGCAAGATGCAGCCGTGTGTCTTACTGTGCAGGGCATACCCCAGATTGGTCCTTACCCTGACACCTAGCACTGAACCCAGGTGGCCACTGCCCAAGTCTGTGAGGTGCATCTTACACCTTTGGAAGTGCATGTGTTTACTAAGGCCTCCACCCTACCTTCCCTCTAGCCCCTTCATCCCCGTCCACAGGATGTGGCAAATTACCTGAAGGAATGGGACTTTCTAGGGATGGCCTGGAGGCCTAGATCTGTCAGGATTATAGTGTAGAGAGCAAGAGAGTTCAAATGCCCTTGAAGCAAACTATGAATATATGTTGCTCATTCTACATGCATGGCAATAGTTCCTACACCACTTTCCTAACTTGAGTTAAAATGAATGACTTTGGAGAGAAGGTGTGGCAATGGGCATAAAAGGGGGAGGAGATTAAGAAGTACAAATTTCCCATTACAAAATAAATGACAGCACAGGGAGTAATATTATAGTGACCATCTGTGGTGGGAGATGGTTACAGACTTATCGTGGCCATCAGTTCTAAGTATATGAACGTTGAATCATTATGTTGGACGCCAAAACTAACATAATACTCATGACAACTACAACTGCACATGAATTTAAAGACCAGAATGCACTCATTGTGTTGACCCTGCAGGTGTGCCTCAGCCTGACTGAACTGCACCGGGCATGGTCTCACACCCGGCCAGGAGACTGCAGGCTGGGCTGTTGTCAGTCAGGTCTGAGGTCACCTCAGCCTTCTTTAGAGCCTGCCAGGTTTCTGCAGGGACAGCTTGTGGAAGAATGGAGGTGAGAATTAGCACCCACCCAGCCCTGCTTCCCTCAGGTCTCTGATGGTGCTGCTGACCTACAGCACCTGCAAGACCGCCACACCTGCCCCTGAGACACAGTCATGTCTGCTGTGACTGGGATGTCTGAGGTTCCCGTTGTCCTTCTTCACAACCAGAGACTAAATCCCTGTGGTGGAAAGTGTGCTTGGTATGATTTCCATTTTCTTACATTTGTCGAGGCGAGTTTCATGTTCCAATGTAGGGTCTGTATTTGAGAATGTTCCGTGTGCATTAATGAAGAATGTATAACATGAGCTTCTGGAAGGAAAGGCTCTGTACATGTCAATTAAGTCCAGTTGTCCTAGGGTGTCATATAAGGCGCTATTTCTTTATTGATTGTGTTTGATCTATCATAGATGTCAATGGGGATTTCTATATATATGTCAGTGCTCCCTGGTTATGTGTGTATATATTGACAAGTGTTGTGTCTTCTTGATGTCATGTCCCTTGATCACTCACAAATGTCCCTTTTTGTCTCGTTACCTTATTTTATCTCTAAATCTATTTTGTCAGACTTATTAAGTATGACTGTACCTGTTTTTCTCTGGATGCTCTTTACTTTGGAGAATCATTTTCCACTCTTTCACTCTAAGTCCTTATTTGTCATTGCAGCTGAGATGTGTCTCCCAAGGGCAGCCTAGGGTTGTTTTGTTTTGTTTTGTTTTGTTTTGTTTTTTTTATTGAATCTACTCCTTGTGCCTTGTTATTGGCGAGTTCCGTCCATTTACATTAAGGCTGATCATTGATGATGAGGATGTTCCATAGGCATTTTGTCTTTGTTTTGTGGTAGCTCTGAGTCTCCATTGTTCCTTTCCCCTTGTGTTTCCATTTGTTTTATCAGTTTGGTGGTGTTCTATAATTGTTTCCTTTGCAGTAAGGAAAAGTTATATTAGTTTTGTGTGTGGTGGGTGTTGTTACCATTAGGTTTATGCAAGAGGAAGTTTCATCTATTCAGTAGTTCATTTTCCTTTGAATGCATCTTATCTCCAACCCCCTTTGCAGATTCGGACCTTTATCCCCTCCCCTTTTATGTCTTTGTTGTCACAAAGTATCCTTATTCACGCTGTGCATTCATTTCCCAGTTGCAGTAGCTATTGTCTTCTTGTCTCTTTTGTAATGTTTTTACCGCTTTTCACCTTTATGTATATGTAAGTGTATATATAGTACCTTATTTTGAAAAAGGATTGTAATATATTGTTTCTATCTCTGTTAATCATCTTCCTTAGAGGATGTTTTTGGTTTGAGGTTAGTATTTCCTGTAACTGTCTACTGGTGGTAAAGTCTCTCAGCTCCTGTATGTCTGTAAAAGTCTTCATTTCTTCTTCATGTAAAGGCTCTGCTGAATACACTGTTAATGGATGGTAATTTCTCTCTGTCAGTAGTTTAAGTATTCAATTCCACTCTTTCGTATCTTGCAGGCTTTCTTTCTTTTTTTAAAAAAATATATTTTTATTTCATAGAGGAAGGGACAGAGAGATAGACATATCAATGATGAGAGAGAATCACTGATTGGCTGCTTCCTGCACACCTCCCACTGGGGACCCAACCCACAATCCAGGCATGTGCCCTTGACTGGAAATGACTCCAGGACTCTTCAGTCTGTGGGCCAATGCTCTATCCACTGAGCCAAACTAAAGAGGGCAAAAAGGTTTTCTTAAACAGAACACAGAAGGTGTTTACCACAGAGTTAACTTTGATATTTGTTACTGCCTTAAAATTAATAATGATATTCATCAAGTTGCATCATAAAAAGTGAAAAGGGAAGACACAGAGTAGCAGGACAGATGTGGCTCACACAACCTCAAACAAAGGCTAATTCACAGAATATAAGAAAATTGCTCAAATCCACGAGTGCAAGACAAACTGCTTAATAGCTCTAATGCTTCCAATTTGCCAGAAGGCAGGGGAGCACTTGGGTACATAGTTCATATCATAAAATAATACAGCGAGAACCACCTCCCAGGTCACAGAGCACTCCTAGATAAACACTTTTAGACATGTATGCTTAGTGCACGAGCATACATGTAAAGCAGGACTTTCAGCAGCATTGTTTATCATTTCCACACACTGAAAAGAAACCAAGTGACCATGACTAGGGGAAGGAATAATATTCAGTGTGAGTCACTCATTCAATGTTATGTTACACAACAACACAGACTAGCACTTCAGATACATATAATGAGTTGTCAAGCATACTGCTGAGCTAAAACACAGCCTGAAGCCCTAGTAGGTTTGGCT
The DNA here is from genome assembly GCA_903992545.1 of Pipistrellus pipistrellus. Taxonomy (NCBI): domain Eukaryota; kingdom Metazoa; phylum Chordata; class Mammalia; order Chiroptera; family Vespertilionidae; genus Pipistrellus; species Pipistrellus pipistrellus. The sequence continues at coordinate 58,126 of CAJEUD010000066.1, forward strand.
CAGTGGAGACAGCGTCAGCGTGCAGAAGGGTCCCAGGTGCGATTCTGATCAAGGGCACATGCCTCGGTTGTGGGATTGATCCCCAGTAGGGAGTGTGCAGGAGGCAGACGATCAAGGATTCTCTCATCATTGATGTTTCTATTTCTCTCCCTCTCCCTTCCTCTCTGAAATGAATAAAAATATATTTAATAAATAAATAAAACATAGCCTCAAAAGTGTGTACATAATGTGCTTTTATTTGTTTGAGATATTCAAAAATTATGTACAACTCAGGATAATCCGTATTGCTTGGAGACACACACATCCGGGTAAAAAGCAGAGAAAAGCCTGAACTTGACGACTAAGAAATCAGGTGGGCAGGAGGCCTTTACTCTTGTAGGGCTGTGGTGCTAGGACACGGTGACCTGCAGACAGGAGGCCAGTTCAACCCGGCTGTCTTGTGCTCCTTGTCTAGCCTCTCTGCCCAGCTGCCGGTCTGACCGACCAACACAGACGGCCCTTGGCTGAAGCCCACAGGACTGGGAGCCGATGCTGGTGAAAGTTTCCACAGTCACATCTCAGCAGCCAGCACAAGCAGTTCCTCACCTGCCCCACAGGCGTGGGTCCCACCGGTGCTGTAGCCTGTGGAAGACTGTCCCTCTGGTCCTCCATCTCTACATCCACACCTTCCTCCTCTCTCTATCGCCCCGCCCATTCTGTGAGCTCTGAGGTCAGTAGTACCCCCCAATGACGTGTAATGGCTGTTTTCCTGTTTGCACTCTAATGGAGACTTGCCACTTTAGGTTTGACTTTGGATAAGAAAAACAAACAAACAAACAAACAAACAAACCAAAAACTTGGTTAAGTGCTTAGGGCTGAAGAGATCTGCTACCATTTACTCGAGTCTCCAATGCTTTAAGACAGACAGCTGTGTCCACTGTGGAGGAAATCACGAACTTGGCCATCAGTCCAACTGGCTTCATCAAGTAATAACCATATCATCCTTATTGATTCTTACTTATTCTCTAGGAGGCTCATTGCTCTCTATAAAGTGTAAAATTGATCATGCCTTCCTCGTATAATTGTTTTAAGGATTAAATAAAATAATTCATTTAGTGTTTAGACAGCACCTGGCACAACGTTTAAAACAAAAACTATCAGATTTCTTTTTTTCAGATCTGAAAGTTTCTGGGCATATTACAGAAAATAATTTAAAAACCTATGCTTAGCCAGGACCGGTTTAGCTCAATGGATAGAGCGTCGGCTTGGGGACTGAAGGGACCCGGGTTCGATTCCGGTCAAGGGCATGTACCTTGGTTGCGGGCACATCCCCAGTAGGGGGTGTGCAAGAGGCGACTGATCGATGACTCTCTCTCATCGATGTTTCTGGCTCTCTATCTCTCTCCCTTCCTCTCTGTACAAAATCAATAAAATATATTTAAAAAAAAAAAAATAAAAAAAATAAAAAAATAAAAACCTATGCTTAACCTATGAATGTTAGATTAAAAAATTATTAGAAGATCTTTCAAAACGAAGAGTTCACACTGATAAGGGAGTTCCCGAACTGGTGGCTCAGTTTGTTGGACCATCATCCCGTGCACCAAAAGGTTGCAGGTTTGTTTCCTGGTTAGGCACATACCTGGGTTGCAGGTTTCATACTGGTTGGGGCTTGTACCAGATCTAAGTTTCTCTCTTACATAGACAATTCTCTCTCCCTCTGTCTCAAAAATAAATAAAAACATATCCTTGGGTGAGGATTTAAAACAACAACACCGAGAGGGCAATGAGGAAAATCCATGTATGATACAGACAGAGTAAAAATGCAGAGAAAACTGAGCACCGAAGCCACTGGCTGCTCCAAAGACACCTGCTGGGACCTAGAAATTTGATTTTAATAGCACCTGGGATGCAGGGCTCGATGGAGGACAAAGTGTAAAGACAGGCAGGTGCACATTTGGACGCCATCATTGAAGCCAGAGGCCCTAAGGGACACCCACAGAGAGGAAATGTAGGGAACATTGCTGATCTCTACCTTTCCGCTAAATAAAATGAGAAACAACAAGATCACTCCTTAAGAGTGTGTAACAGAAGCCAGCCCCCACACCCCTTTGAAGCTCAAACTCACCCTATCTGCCTGGCCCCCAAAATCCCAAGCCAAGAAGGTGAAGTTGCACCAGGCTGGTAGTAGCCCATCCCCCATGTACCCAGCAATGCAAACAGGAGTGCTTTCTGGAGAAACCACAATCAGAGCATTCCTGCAGATGACATTTCATGAACTCTGAATTCACAATCCAAATAATTATTTTTAAAAATAAAAAGGAAACCAGACCCAACAAGCAAGAGTTAGCTAAGATAACCTGCTGAGGAATCAGGCTTACAGAGGTTTCAGATATTGAACTTAGTGTTTCTAGGTTTCTAGAACATACATGTTTTACATTCTTGAAGAAAGAAATGAGGAAATGAGGATTATGCCTAAAGAAGAGACCATCCACTGAGAAGGTAGATTTAAACAGAACCACATTGTACCCACTCACTGAACACACATGAAGCAATGAAAATCATATTCACTGAATGGTCTGAGCAGCAGATTGGTTTCAGGCAGAGCCCTGGTGTACGGGAAAGAACTGAAGAACTACACAGACTGCACTCCTGAGGGGCAAAAGAAATAGAAAATACCACAGACAGGTTAACAAAACAAAACGGAAAGATCCAGCATTGAAGTTCCAGAGGGAGGAAAAGGGAATGAGGTAGAAGATATTCGCTAAGAATTTTCCAAAAGTGACCTGATATGATGTTATATTCCAAAGATTCAGGAAGCCCCACCAGCCTCAAATAAAACAAATACAAAGAAATCCTCACAAAGACACATCATAATAAAATTTCACATCATCAAACATAAAAAGTCGCTCTTAAAAACAGCAAGAGAAAAGAGAGATCACCTGCAAAGAACTACACAGACTGAGAACGACTGCTCCACATCGTGATTCCTGGGAAGAAACAGTTCCCACAGAGCAGCCAGCCGCCCTCACTGGTCTCTGGGGACCCACCAGACCGGCCTGCAGTGAGCCCTGCTGAGCCTGTGCACACACCACAGCGATGACCTGCAAATGGCTCATCTCAAGTGAGCGAGATTATGTCCAGTTTCCTGTTTCCCCCAGAAGTCTGATCTAAAGGATTCTACTATCCCAATCACTTGCCCTATGGCTTTCCTTTAGGCTCGGCCAATGAGAACCACACAAGGACCTGGAGGGAGGGAAGAGAGTAGGTCAGCATTGATAGAGTCACAGGCTATATAATGACGTGTCTGTCAATCAGGGACCACATATACAGAGGAGGTCCCATAGCTTACAATGGAGCTGAAAATTCCTATTGCCTAGGCACATTATAGCTGCCAAGAGGTCATAGGGCAACAGGTTACTCATGTATTTGGGGGGATGCTGGTGGAAACAACCTCCTGGGCTGCCAGAGGCATAAAAGTATGGTACATGATATTACATACAGTACATTGTACTTGTAATGGATGACTATAGTACTGGTGTATGTATTTACTGTACTACATATTTCATTGTTATTTTACTAAAATTACTTTTATTGTTGAAGGAATTACAGATGTTCACATTGTTTGCTTTTCCAATTGACTTTCTCTACCCGGAACCCGCCCCTCCCAGCCTTCACCACTCTATAGTCTGAGACCCTGGGCTAGGCATATATGCATGTAAGTTCCCCCCGAATCACTCCCCATCCATCCCCACCCCTACCTTCCCTCTGTCACTGATATTTTAGAGTCTACTCTTTCTACTTATGACAAAACGTTTGCTGTAGAAGTGTTATGCTGGCAGCAGCCTCATACATCTCATGGCTATTGTCTCCATTGATTGCATCATTCTCTCTTGTGCTTGATTTAATCCTGGGCTGTTTTGGGCAGTGATATGTTGTACAGTATGTAGCCTAGGAGCCGTAGGTCCCCCATGTGGCCTAGGTGTGCAGTTGCTTTACCATCTCGGTTTGTGTAAGCGCCCTCTGTGATGTTGAGGAAAGTGACAAGCTACACATTTCTCAGGACGGTGTTCCCCTGGGCTCCCTGTGGGGTCACCTGGGGCTGGCTGCAACCTAAGGTGCCAGTTCCTCCCAAGGGGGCCTTCTCTCCATGACTGTCTCCTGTAGCATCCCCACTACTGCTTCCTCCCTTTGTCCCCGGTTCAGTAACTGCTCTACTGCTAAAGCTCTGGGTTACCTCCTGCATGCTCTTTGCTGGGTCCCTACACCTTCTACAAACATTAGTAAAGAACCCCTCTGTGAATTACTCAAAGTTGTTCAAAGCAAACGTCACCTTTTCCCTTTAGTTTCTACTCTTCTCCTGGTGAAATTGCATAGGCACCTGCTGTGAGGACAGGAAAAAGACCTTTCTTTCTCTCTGAGGTGGCCTTCCACAGCTTATGAGAAGCACCTGGTAATTAAACCCCAAGTGTTTAGCTCCTCTGATTCCAACAGCTCAGCAGGACCAAGATAAGCTACTCTCCAGGCTACATTCTCCCACTGCCTCCTGGTACCTACTGTTCTCACAACTCAGAGACAATCAGCACCAAGGAGTCTCAAGTTAGAAAATTCCCTTCCCCTGTCCCCTTCAAACAAGCCTCACTTGAAATCTTCATAACCTTTGCTCTAAGCTGTGGAGGCTTGGGGGGGGCGGGGGGGGGGGAAATACTGATGAGACACCCCCTTAGGACATCTGCCAGACTGTCTCCTGGGAAGCAAAGGAAATGTAACTTTTCAAGATAACCCAGATATCTGCTCATCCTCAGTAGAATTCCACTCCCTTCACTGTGGCTTAGCAAAAGGCCTCTGCTCTGTAAGAGCAGGTGTTCCTTTAATTCCTGCCTGTGTTGCCTAGCAAAACACAGGCCCTTTCCTCCCTTGGAAAGTTGACTAAATTTCCTCCTGGCCTCTCTCTCTTCTCTCATTGGTGAATCCTTTGACAGCGCACATCACTGGCCAAACCCTAACACCTTCCTGGCTGGATCCTTTGTTCTGTGCCTGTTCCATGAGGAGCTCCAGCCCCTCTCTGCTGCAGCTGCCCCAACAAGGAGCTCCCAGCATCTAGTTCTTGAGCTGTGGCTCTGCCCCGCCCTCTATCTAGCACTTGAGCTGCAGCTCTGCGCCGCACTCTAGTGGCAGAGACGTGCCAAAGCAGCAGCTGCTCTGCCTTTCAGCTGCAGAGGCTCCCAGTGAGGAAAGGCTCAGTAGGGCTCTGCCAGAGCTCTTGCTTGATGCAGCTTTCTTGCCAGAAGAAGACAACTTTAATGGGCAGCAGCCGTCTTGGGCCCTCGTTTTAGTCAATGTAGCACATCCTGCTGCACAGAACACGGCACTTTGGAGTAACAGTTATGGGACTGGTCCTTTGCCATGAGCCCCCCATTCAGCACACTGGAGGGAGGGATTGCTGGGTATTGGAGAGGTGTGGCCCAGTCAGATCCCCACAACCGCCTCTATCTCTATTCTCCTCTCACACTGTGTCCTGATGGGAAATGTATCAGTCAGAAAAGGACAAAGAACGAGAGAGAGAGAGAGAGAGAGAGAGAGAGAGAGAGAGAATGGAATTCAAATGGAATTCAACCTTCCTTGGCCTTTCTGGTCTATTCAGGCTCTCAGTGGGTTGAATGGTGTCCACCCACCCAGACAGGGCAATCTGCTTTGCTCAGTCCACCAGGTCAAATGCTTACCTTCCTGGAAACATCCTCACTGACACCCAGAAATAATGTTTCACCAGATTACTTGGGCGCCCAATGGCCCAGGCAAGTTGACATACCAAGTTAACCATCTCAGGGGAAAGTTATTTGAAAGACTGAGTAACAGGACAAAGGCAAGTAATGTGTTAGCCTAATAATGAGAGGAGGTACCTGAGAGCAAAAGAAAGTCTGCAGATGCTCTAAGATGAAGAATTCCCAGTTGCTGTCCCCATGAGTTCCCTAGAAGAAAGCACAGTGGCGCTGCCTCCCACAGTCCAGGATGAAGCCAGAGGGAGCTTGGGAGGCTGAGCATCTCCCCCTGCTGTTCAGAGGGAGGCTGGGACCCCAGGGGGAGGGCAGAGCAGTGCACAGAGCATCCTGAGGCAGGACCTGACTGATGTCCGGCTGAGGGGGAGCTCTAGGAATGAAAAGGTGACTCATGAGAACAGTAAAAATAAATATTGTGCAGCATCTCAACTCCCTTCATTTTTATTTTAACGTAATTTTATTTGTGGTGACAGGTTTTACCTACAAAATGCTGAAGATGGAAGGAAAAGCTACCTAGAAATTTCAATCATTCCTGGGGCTCAGGAGAAGAAAGTAGTGATGCCCATATTCTAAAGGGAATTTTTTGTTTCCGTGAAATATGACCAGGCCCCATAGGATTACTCCAAAGGCTTCCGCCCTGACTTTACATTAGATTAAAGAGGATTTTCAAACATGAAACCAGAATGAAGGAGGGGTGATGGGGCTGTTCATTTGTGTTTTTGAGAAGCTCCTCCAGTGAGAGAGTAGCCAGGATTGAGTACCCCTGTGTTAGCACATAGCACTCCAGCACACCATGGGATGAAGTCAGTGGTAGAGAGATACCTAAGTTTACAGGTCTGCCCAGCACTTGGAGAAAGTGCTTAAAAAGTGATGTGGTCTGCTCTTCCCTCTAGTGGTGGTCAGCTTACAGAACACCTTCAAAGAGGGAATTAGGTACTATGTAATTTTACTATAAAAACTCTCCAGAATGGTACTGGAGGCCAGCCTGTAAAATAACCTGAGCACTACACACCCAGCTGTTTCCTCAGCCTTCTTTTGCTGCTTTCTAGGACAAGTTTGTGAACCTTTGGTCAAGGGTCTGTAGTCTGATTCAGCAGGAGGGCTTCCCAGGAAGGGGGTCAGTGTGATTAAGAACAGATTGCTCACCACACTAAATATTAGGGTGCCAGGCGCACCCCATAGGCCACTCTAGGTGTTTTCTTCCCCTTGAACCCCAGATGTTTGCCTGTATGTATGGGACACCTGTGCAGAGTGAGCTTGGCAAGGCTCTGGAATTCCATTAAAGTTCCTCAGTGTAAGGGAGGATCCAAGATGGCTGCACAGGTAAACACCTAATCGCAGCCGCACACAACAATTTCAATAAAATACAAATAAAATATAAAATGGACATTGCCCAGAGCTACAGGAAGTCGACTGACTGAAAATTGTACAACAAGAAGGAAAGAGAAAACCAGAAGAAAAATCAGAGGAGCTGTAAAAGCCTAAGGTACGGAGACATGCTGCACACGAGCGAGGAGAGGACAGAAGTGGAGAAGAGGGGGAGGCTGAGTACCTGGCTGGCGTTCCCTAGCGGGAAGGAAATAAAAGTTCCAGACTGGGCTGAACCCCAGACCTGACAGCGCTGAACTCCAGTTCTAGGCCAGAACCTGGGGACCCAGGCTCAAACACAGGGAGCCGGGGCTGTGAGGCGGAATCCCAGGGGAGCGGTGAAAAGCAGAGTCCCCGGAGCCGCGCACATTGGGCGCAGAGGACGGACTGTTGACTCTGATGCTAGACTGCCCTAGCGGGAAGGAGACAAAAGCTCCAGACTGGGAAGAACGCGATGAGGAGTGGGAGCAGCCGCCGGGCTTCGGCAAGGAGCCGGGCGACAGGACCCCCGGCGGGGGGGAGGTGCCGCTGGGCCCCCTACCCCTGATAGCCAGCCACAAAGCCGAGGCCAGGGGGCTGCTTCCTGCGTGGCGCCAACCCTGGCAGCAGGCTGAAGCGGCGCAGGAGGCCGTGGAGAACAAAGGGGCACCTTGAGCCAACCTGCAGAGCATCCAGGACGAGGAGGAAGAAACCGAAGAAGTTTTCAATGTGAAGAAGTCAAGTTATAGCAAAAAGATAGTAAAATTACTTAAGAAAGAATACAAGGAAGATCTTGAAAAATCCAAGATTAAGACAGAACTCAACTCAGCAGCCAACATTGCAACATAAATGCATTAAAAAAAAAAAAAAAAAGACAAAAAAAAAATGACAGAATGTTGGAGCGGCAGCGGCCAAGCTCAGAGAAGCTTGGCCCAGGGCAGTGGCAGGCAGGCCTGGGGTGGAGGCGGCTAAGCCCAGGGCAGCCAGGCCCGAGCAGCAGCAGCAGCCAGGCTCGGAGCAGCCAGCCAGGCCCGGAGCAGCCAGCCCGGGAGCGGTCAGGCCTGGAGCGGCCGGGCCCAGAACAGCCAGGCCCAGAGCAGCAGTAGCCAGGCCTGAAGCAATCAGGCCAGGAGCTGCCGGGCCGGAGCAGCAGGGTCGGGAGCAGCCAGGCCCGGAGCAGCAGCAGCCAGGCTGGGAGCGGTAGTGGCCAAACTCGGAGCAGCTGGTTGTGGAGCAGACCAGAGCAACAGAGGCCAGGCCTGGAACAGCCAGGCCCGGAACAGCTCACTCCTCACCTGCCTATGCCCCAGGGCTGCCTCTCAGACATGGCTGGAAATTTTGGGGGGATATTGAGGGTCTGCTCAATCAAATGATGAAGGCTTAGATCTGGATGTGTTGAGTTAGTATAGTGCTGGGGTGTTGATCTGTGAGTGCCTTGTGTGGGGTCTGAATGAGGTTGGTTGATCTATTTGGATGTGTCTTTTGTGTGAAGTGTATCCTTGGGTTTGTGGAGGTATTATTGATTTGAGAAAATGCTAACTAACTGATTCACTATCTGAAAAATTTAAAGTTCTAAAAGTTTAAGGTCTCTTGCCAAAAAGAGGTTTTAAAACTAACACCTTAATTTTAATGGAGAAAGGGGAGGACAAGCCCTTCCCACCCAGAACAGGTAATCCAATTCCAGCCAGCAGCTATCTTTAAACAATGTGTTCATTTACATTTGAATGGCTACAGCTTTTGATATCCTAAGGACAAGTTTACAAGTAAACAAGTTTGCTCTCAATTCCCAGGGCAGAAAAAAACAAGGTTTAAAATTATTAGATTTTAAAATGTATTCTTAGAAGTGTAAAAGTTTATTAATTAAAAAAACAACAACAACAAAAAAAGGAGATTGAAAAACCTGATGAACAATATTAGCTGTTGATTGTAGTAGAGCCTGCAATACAGGAGGGGAGTGGACTGACAGTTCTGGGGGGGAAGGGGGGGGATATGGGAAGAGACTGAACATAAACTGTGCACCTATGGATGAGGACAATGGGGGGTGGGGAGGGGGCGGAGGGTGGGGTGGGAACCTGGTGAAGGGAGGAAGAAATGAGGAACCTTTGTAATAATATGAACAATAAGGATTGATTAAAAAAAAAGAAGAAGAAAAGAAAAAAAAAAGAAACATCAAAGATGAGAGAGTCCCATCCATTTGTACCACTTGCTGGACCCGGGTGGGAATTGAGCTGAAATCTGGGCTTATGCCCTGAAAGGGAATCCAACCACAACTTCCGGGTTCAATCACTGAGGCTCACCAGCCGGGCTGTTCTCCTTTAATGAACCCATCACCCCTCCATGGCAAGAAGGGAAGAGGAATGCATATCCACACTCTTAGTTCAATCAGGCAGGGAGAAGCTGCAGCTGAGCCCACCAGGAAGTACCAACAGGAAATCAGAGGTTCTTGCATCACAAAGTGGGAGGGTGAACAGATTTCCCATCACTCAGTCCCCCACAAGTGCCTCACGCTGTGGAAGAAAATGATGAACAAATGCAGTTCAGTGGCTGTAAGCAGTGACATTCTCAACAGTCCACCGCAGGCTCACTATGTCCGAAGAATCCCCACCACCCGGTCCTTCCCCTTTTGTCCCAAGCCCTGCTGTGGTCAGAGTCTCACCTTTGGAAACAGTGACAGATACATCGGAGCCCTGGACACTATCGCTGCCTGGGGTAGAACAAAACAGGATTTGGTCAGAGCCCCCAGGACAGGAGACTGCAGGAGGAACTATGGGGTGAGGTTCCCCATGGGATCAAGTCTGTACTATCACAGGAACTCAGGGGTCACCCTCCATACTCACTGGCAGCCTGAGCATAGCTCCCTCCTTTCCACCTGTGGGAAGAAAACATCCTGTGAGAAGACAGGGAGAAGGCAGGGCCATGAGGTCCGAAAGGAACTCCTATTTCTGGAGCCCAGAGAAGTTTCCAGAACTGTGACTACAGACCCAGGGCAGGATCAGGAAACCTGAGGAAACTACACACGAGGGGACTGGACCAACCATCCTCCCGGAGGTCTGTCCTCAGCAGGGACCTTGGGCTCTGAGCTGGGAGTGCTGGGAACCAGGCCTCCTCACTAGAATCATCAAGGTGATGAATGTGTCCCTCATGTTCACCCGTGTCTTACTGAAGAGTGAGTGTCAGCAAATAGGGCCCCACACTGGGCAACCACACGTGTGGGGATGGTACTTGCCATTAATGAAGCAGAACACACTTCTACCTGGGCTTGCAACCCCCAGTGAGACAGGACACTCAGCCCCACCCCTTCCCTACCTGAGTGCTTCCTCCTCCTCCACATCACAGTTCCAGCGATCACAGCTCCAAGGATGACCAGGCCCACAATGAGACCCACTAGGGGGATGATGCCTGAAGAAGACGGCTCTGGGAAGGGAAAGGGAGGTGAGGGCCCTGACCCCCAGGCCTCAGCCCCGACCCCACTGAAGTCCTCCTCAGGCCCCTGCTTCCCTGAGACCAGGCTCTGTGCCCATGCCTCTCCTCACCCCATCTCACGGTCAGGGGCTCGGGCAGCCCCTCGTGCTCCACATGGCACGTGTATCTCTGCTCCTCTCCAGAGGGCACCACCAGGGCCGCCCACTTCTGGAAGGTCCCATCTCCAGAAGGCCTGGTCTCCACAATCGCCATATCCTGGGTCTGCTCCTCCCCATCATGTTGCCAGGTCAGCCTGATGTCCGCAGGGTAGAAGCCCTGGGCCCAGCACCTCAGGGTGACCTCGCGGTCAGAGATGGGGTGGTGGGCCACGTGTGTCTTTGGAGGGTCTGAGGAGAAGGGTGAGGAAATTCAGGAACTTGGCATGGTCAGGGGACCCTCCAGCAGCACTCATGTGACCATGAGAGTGGACAGGGCACCTGGGGTGGGCAAGGGAGCACACAAGCAGCCCACAGCCTTCACATAGCATCTGGGGATGATTTCTAGTCTTTAGAAAGTTCTAGTCAGAGGGACACAGCCCAGGGTGAGAGGCCGGGCTGAGGGGAAGATTTGGGTTTCTGGTCCTGTCCTGGGTGGAGGCCAAATGACTCAGAGAAGTTGTGGTCAGACCTCAAATACACTGGGTGAGGGGAGGGAACAGGGTCTGAGAGAGTAAGTCCCCATGGGACCCAGAGCCTCTGCAGGGTCAATGGGAACCCTGATCAGTTATTTCAGGCTTGGCCTCCCCTGTAATTGTCCCTGGGAGACTGCACCCAAAGTGTCCCTGAGAGAAGGGTGGGTGTCCCTGGATCTGAAAAGCCAGCGGACTCAGTCTCCTGGCCCAAAGGAGGGGTGTTCTGACACTGACCCTGTGTCCTGTCTCCTTGTGGAGCCCCAGCCCCAGGGGAGAGGAGGGAGGCCCCTGGCCCCTGGTACCTGTGCGCTGCAGCACCTCCTTCCCTTTCTCCAGGTGTCTGTGCAGCCACTCCAGGCACTCCCCCTCCAGGAGGCTCCTTATCTCTCAGCCTCACAGGCTGCCTCCCACTTGCGCCTGGTGATCTGAGCCGCGGTGTCAGCTGCGGTCCAGGAGCACAGGTCCTCGTTCAGGGCGATGTAGTCGGTGCCATCGTAGGCAAACTGTAAATAACCGCGGAGGAGGCGCCCATCCGGCCCCATGTCACAGCCGACCATCCCCTGGAGCGTGTGAGACCCTGACCCGCCCGGAGGTCAGAGTTGCCCACTGAGCCCGCCCCCGACCCACCAGCGTAAGGTATTAAACAGAAACAAAGTAAAACCAGGTCCAAGTCCCTGGGGGCTCCTCCGAGTGTGTGTATGGGGGGTGGGGAGAGAGGAGGAGGTTGGGGTGAAACTCTCACTGGGACAACCGGGGCGACCCCGGGCGGTCCCTGGGGATGAGGATCGGGACCACCCGGGTCCGTTGGCTCACCGTCCTGGCTCTGGTTGTAGTAGCGGCGCAGGTTGTGCAGGCTCACTCGGAAAGTCTGTGCATGACTCTTGGAGTTCAGGGTGCTCAGGTCCCAATAGCGCGGCTCCTCCCGCTCCATCCAGGGCGCCCGCGGCTCCGCCCTCCGACTCTTGGAGTCGCTGTCGAACCGCTCGAACTGCGTGTCGTCCAAGTAGCTGACATCCAGGTACCGAGGCTCCCCTCGGCCGGGCCGGGACACGGCGGTTTGGAAAAATCTCAACGAGTGGGGGCCTGGGGGTCGGAGCGGAGGGGCTGACTCCCGCGAAAGTCCTCCCGGAGTGGGTTCGGGGTCCGGGGTGGGAGGGACAGGAAATGGGAAGGAGCCCGGAGAGGAATCAGGGGCAGCGGGACTGAGAAATGAGGGGCCAGGACGGGTGGGTGTGGGGGATGGGAGGTGGAGACGCCCTGTCCCGGGTCCTGCTCCCCCGCCGGGTCCCCTCGCTCCTCCTCCCCAGAGGCCATTCCCTCGGGACCCCGCACTCACCCGCCCAGGTCTCGGTCAGGGCCAGGGCCCCCCAGAGCAGCAGGAGGAGGGTTGGGGACCCCATGACAAGCACCCTCCAGGTCTGGGCAGCCTGTGACTCCCCATAGACTTATAACTTGGAGTTGAGGCGATCCTGATTGGCTTCTCTAGCACCTGAACCCAATGGGAGTGAGAACTGTGGACGCATCATCAGTATCCAGGAAGGAGGGCCCCACACAGGTTGTGAGAGGGAGAAGTGAAACTGCAGGGAGGTGGGGACTCCCCAGCTCTGAGCTTCCTGCTTCAGCCTCTGCCCTTGGGCTCTGACCTTGAGACCTGGCCTGGGACCTGGGACTTTGCCCTGACCCCTCCCCCTGCACAGGGAGCTCCTGTCACACAGTCTCCCTCAGTCCTGCCCAGGGGCTGTGTGAGAACCAGGGAGACTCCCCAGGTAGAACCAGCCCTTTCCTCCCCTCTCCTCCTGGAACCCCTCTCCCTGAAATGGACTCTGCCTCCCACCCTCACCTCTGCCCTGGACACTTCTAGAGGAAAGCTCACCCTGGGAACTTGATGCCATAGAGTGAGCTCCCTGTGAAAGGAGGCGGAGGGACAGGGTTTCCTCTGTAATCCTGGAGGGCTTCGGCCGGAAAAGACCAGTGCAGGACAGGGGTGGGGGTGTGGAGTGGAGGTGAGGGGCCTCAGTCTTCTGAACCCTGAATATCAGGAAACTAATCTGTAAAATGAGTGATTTCAGAGGCTTCCTATGAAATGTGTCCAAACAGCCCTGCCATCAGAGTTACAAAGCTCCCAATTCTCCTTCCCACACAGGAAGTATGTAAGTAAGGACTGTTCATTGTGAATGACCTGTGTTCCCCAGCCCTGAGTCTGTCCCTGTGAGTCCCCCATGCCCTCCTACATGGAGCCCAGGGAGCGGTGTGCTCCTGTGCATTCCAGCAGGAGCATGTGCACCCTCACAGTGGTAGTGCTCAGTGGGGTGAGAGTCCTCCACCAGCGCTCCTGCACTGCCCATCTGTATGAATTACTCACATGTAAGCCGTGTGCACATTTTATTGGGACACATTATTATTATTATTATTATAAACATGGATTTTACTATTATTATTCCCACTTTACAGACAAGGAAACTGAAGCACAGCGATATTGAGTAATGTGCTTAAGGTCACACAGCTAATAAATAGATGTTTGGAATGGCTTTGAAATGTAGATAGTCTGGTTCAAGAGCCTATACCCTGAAATTATAGGTTACTAGTTGTAATGCTTTTCTTATACGAGTTTTATTCTTCTTTTATAGGAAAAGGCTGATATGCATATAGACTGAATGATGCAACAAGTGGGACAACCGAACAAGTGGGTGCTATGACATGCACTGACCACCAGGGGCCAATTAGGGAATATGTCAGAGGTTGGCCGCAGCAGGATGGTGGAGCAGGTGAGCGGGGGCACCAGACCAAGGCGGGACACCAGTTGCTGTCATCAGGGCAAACCTCTGGAGGTTACTGAAAATCCTTTGCTTTCTCACACTGCGGCCCCACAAGGTGCTTATACCTGCTGCTGGTGCCAAATCCCCCACTTGCACCCACTACCAGCACCCAATGCCAGCTGGGATCGCTCAGCACCATCAGCCCTCATTGTCTCTCAGGGGTTCTCCACCTCCCCCTGCTCCTGAGGGGAGATTGTGACAGCAGAGGATATGACAAGACCGGCCCCTGTGCCTACCACAGCGTCACAACCCACAGTTCCTTTCAAGGTGCACAGTTTGTGCACGGGGCCCTTAGTATTATATGTTACTACAAACACTACCTTTTTTGGAATTGAGGGGAAAATTTTTCTCTAACCTTTTTGCTTCTTTACTTGGTACCAGCCACAATTACCCTCACCATCACCACCACCACCACCAACACACTTCTATTGAGCCAGCCCTTTAACTGCAGGATAGAGTGCTCAAAACAGGGAGTTAAAAGGGTGTATGACACATAGCCTTTACCTTCAACTAGCTTAAACTCCAGTGAGAAATGTGACCCGTGTACTTGGAACATATATATCATTCCAGATAGTCGGGACACATTATTATTATTTTTTTTAACAGATTAACATAAGGTGGCAGTTAGTTTTTAGGCAGTCTCACAGAATGTATTAAGTCCCAAATGCAAACAACACCCTACTGACTCTGTAGATACATTTATTACAGATCTATAGACCACATTTAAATCTGAGAGTTCCACTGCTTTAGGATCTCTGCCTCTCCTTTCCTCACTCCTGCCTCTCTAGCCCTTCTCTGTCTCTCACCCTCAGGCCTCTTTACCCCTTTGCCTCTATTGCCCTCCCACTCCTGACTGTGGCAACAGTGTCACCCCCTCACCTGCCACCCAGGGTCTATTCTCCCCACAAGGTCAGCAGTCCGGCTAATGTGAGTCAGGTTGTGCAGTTTCATCTCTAAAAATGCTCCCATGGCTGCACCTCACTTTAGCATGTAAGACATGGGAGCACAGTGGCTTTGGGTCAAAGTTTGTCTTCCATCACATAGTACCTTCTGGTACATAGTACCCAGTGAGTTAATTGTAGAATGAATGGATGGATGAATACCAGTTGTATATTTTTTTATCCTTAGGTGATGATATTTTTCAATTGATTTTTATAGAGTGTGGGAGAGAGAAGGAAAGACAGAGAGAAATATCCATGTGAGAGAAACACATCAATCAGTTGTCTCCTAAAAGCCCCCTGACCAGGGCCCAGGTTGGGGGAGGTGCCTGCAACCGGGTACCAGCCCTTTATGGGAATCGAACCCGTGCCCTTCAGTCCACAGGCTGACACTCTACCCACTGAGCCAAACTGGGTAGGGCAACACCAATTGTATTAAAATTTTAATTGCATTACATAAAATCACTAAATAAAAAGCAAAAAAAAAAACACGTTAGGAAATATTTTATTACATGTAACTATTGTACATGTCAACTCATAAATTTATTTTAGTGGGAATCAATGCTGTGTGCTATGTATTGGCTTTCTATTACTGAAAAAAAATGACCACAACTTAGTGGTTCAAACCCCCCCCATAGCTCCCCTTCACCTGATTCCCCACCCCACCCCATGCCCTTACTCTCTGCTACTGTCTTCAACCTTAGGTGTAAGATGTTTGTCCAATCTCTTCCCACACCCCTCAGACCCCTTTCCCTGAGAATTGTAGAAATTTGATTTTAATAGCACCTGGGATGCAGGGCTCCATGGGGGACAGGATGCACAGGCAGGCAGATGCACATTTGGATGCCACCATTGAAGACAGAGGCCCTAAGGGACGCCCACAGAGATGAAATGTAGGGAACCTTGCTGGTCTCTACCTTTCCACTAAATAAAAGGAGAAACAACAAGATTGTGTTTCAGAGTGTGTAACAGAAGCCAGCCCCCACACCCGTTAGGAGCTCAAACTCACCCTATCTGCATGGCCCCCAAAATCCCAAGCCAAGAAGGTGAAGTTGCACCAGGCTGGTAGTAGCCCATCCCCCATGTACCCACCAAGGCAAACAGGAGTCCTTTCTTGAGAAACCACCATCAGAGCATTCCTGCAAATGACACTCCAAGAACCCTGAGCTCACAATCCAAATAAGTATTTTTGAAAATAAAAAGAAAACCAGACCCAATAATCAAGAGTGAACGGAGATAAGCTCCTGAAGAATCAGGCTTAGAGAGGTTTCAGATACTGAGGTTACTGTTTCTAAAGAATACATGTTTTACATTCTTGAAGAAAGAAATGAGTAAATGAGAATTATGCCTAAAGAAGAGACCATCCACTGACAAAGTAGATTTAAACAGAAGTATATCGTACACCCACTCACTGAACACATATGAAACAATGAAAATCATATTCACTGAATGGTCTGAGCAGCAGGTTGGTTTCAGGCAGAGCCCTGGTGTACTGGAAGGAGCTGAAGAACTACACAGACTGCACTCCTGAGAGGCAAAATAAATAGAAAATACCACACACATGTTAACAGAACAAAATGGAAAGATTCAGCATTATAGTTCCAGAGGACGAAAAGGGAATGAGGCAGCAGGTATTCACAAAGAATTTTCCAAAAGTGACCTGATATGATGTGATATTTCAGAGATTCTGGAAGCCCCACGAGCCTCAAATAAAACAAATATAAAGAAATCCTCACCAAGACACATCATAATAAAATTTCACATCATCAAACATAAAGAGACGCTCTTGAAAACAGCAAGAGAAAAGAGAGATCACCTGCAAAGAACTACACAGACTGAGAACGACTGCTCTACATTGTGATTCCTGGGAAGAAACAGTTCCCACAGAGCAGCCAGCCGCCCTCACTGGTCTCTGGGGACCCACCAGACCGGCCTGCAGTGAGCCCAGCTGAGCCTGTGCACACACCACAGGGATGACCTGCAAATGGCTTCTCTCAGGTGATCGAGATTATGTCCAGCTTCCTGTTTCCCCCAGAAGTCTGACCTAAAGGATTCTACCATCCCAATCCCTTGCCCTCTGGCTTTCCCTTAGGCTCAGCCAATGAGGATACCACAAGGACCTGGAGGGAGGGAGGGAAGAGAGTAGGTCAGCATTGATAGAGTCACAGACTACATAATGATGTGTCTGTCAACCAGGGACCACATATACAGAGGAGGTCCCATAGCTTACAATGGAGCTGGAAATTCCTATTGCCTAGGCACATTGTAGCTGCCATGAGGTCATAGGTCATAGGGCAACAGGTTACTCATGTGTTTGGGGGAGATGCTGGTGGAAACAACCTCCTGGACTGCCAGAGGCATAAACGTATGGTACATGCCATTACATACAGTACATAGTACTTGTAATGGATGACTATACTGCAAGTTTATGTATTTACTGTACTACATATTTCATATTTATTTTACTAAAATTACTTTTATTGTGAAAGTATTATAAAAAATTGTTTTATTTTATTTTTTTCAATTGACCTCCTCTTCCCGGAACCCACCCCTCCCAGCCTTCACCACTCTATAGTCTGAGTCCCTGGGCTAGGCATATATACATGTAAGTTCCCCCCTAATCACTCCTCATCCATCCCCACCCCCACCTTCCCTCTGTCACTGGTATTTTAGAGTCTACTCTTTCTACTTATGACAAAATGTTTGCTGTAGAAGTGTTATGCTGGCAGCAGCCTCATACATCTCATGGCTATTGTTTCCCTTGATTGCATCATTCTCTCTTGTGCTTGGTTTGATCCTGGGCTGTTTTGGGCAGTGACATGTTGTACAGTATGTAGCCTAGGAGCCGTAGGTCCCCCATGTGGCCTAGGTGTGCAGTTGCTTTACCATCTCGGTTTGTGTAAGCGCCCTCTGTGATGTTGAGGAAAGTGACAAGTGACATGTTTCTCAGGACGGTGTTCCCCTGGGCTCCCTGTGGGGTCACCCGGGGCTGGCTGCAACCTAAGGTGCCAGTTCCTCCCAAGGGGGCCTTCTCTCCATGACTGTCTCCTGCAGCATCCCCACTACTACTTCCTCCCCTTGTCCCCGATTCAGGGGCAGGAACTGCTCTGCTGCTAAAGCTCTGGGTTACCTCCTGCGTGCTCTCTGCTGGGCCCCTACACCTTCCCCACACATTAGTAAAGAACCCCTCTGTGAATTACCCTAACTTGGGCATGCCACCTGCTTCCCGTGGGGACCCTGCCCGACACCCTTTCCAGCTTGTCCAAGACTCTGTGGAAACTCCCAGAGACCAAGAGCATACATCCCCTTGCTTTTTTTTTTTTTTTTTTTAATATATTTTATTGATTTTTTACAGAGGAAGAGAGTGGGATAGAGAGTTAGAAACATCGATGAGAGATGAACATCGATCGGCTGCCTCTTGCACACTCTCTACTGGGGATGTGCCCGCAACCAAGGTACATGCCCTTGACTGGAATTGAACCCGGGACCTTTCAGTCCGCAGAGCGACCCCCTACCACTGAGCCAAACCGGTTTCGGCCTCTTGCTTTAATTCTATTACCAAGTGCTGTGTCCGGGGAGAGATGTCTGGTAAGGAATAGTGTAGTCCCAGTGTGAAACAACCTCATGTCTATGGTTCCCTTAGGGTTTGCTGCATGGCATCGGGGCAAGTGTGAGGATTGACTGGGAGTGTTTCATGGAACCCAGGAAGGCCAGCATGGCCCTAAGCAGGTAACTTTATATCCCTCATGTGGACATGTGCCATGTGCCCAGTGAGGGAAACCACTTTTACAAATGACCTCAAATTCCCTTCTCGCCTCATCTCTACTGGATCCTGCTGTCCTGTTCATGCAGGAAGCCTCATTACTCAAAGTTGTTCAAAGCAAACATCACCTTTTCCCTTTAGCTTCTACTCTTCTCCTGGTGAAATTGCATAGGCACCTGCTGTGAGGACAGGAAAAAGGCCTTTCTTTCTCTCTGCGGTGGCCTTCCACAGCTTATGAGAAGCACCTGGTAATTAAACCCCAAGTGTTTAGCTCCTCTGATTCCAACAGCTCAGCAGGACCAAGATAAGCTACTCTCCAGGCTACATTCTCCCACTGCCTCCTGGTACCTACGTTCTCACAACTCAGAGACAATCAGCACCAAGGACTCTCTAGTTAGAAAATTCCCTTCCCCTGTCCCCTTCAAACAAGCCTCACTTGAACTCTTCATAACCTTTGCTCTAAGCTGTGCAGGCTTGGGGGGAAAATACTGATGAGACACCCCCTTAGGACATCTGCCAGACTGTCTCCTGGGAAGCAAAGGAAATGTAACTTTTCAAGAGAACCCAGATATCTGCTCATCCTCAGTAGAAGTCCCCTCCCTTCACTGTGGCTTAGCAAAAGGCCTCTGCTCAGTAAGAGCAGGAAATTCTTTATTTCCTGCCTGTGTTGCCTAGCAATACACAGGCCCTTTCCTTCCTTGGAAAGTAAACTAAATTTCCCCTGGGCCTCTCTCTCTTCTCTCATTGGTGAATTCTCCACAGACCACATTACTGGCCAAACCCTAACACCTTCCTGGCTGGATCCTTTATTCTATTCCTGTTCCATGAGGAGCTCCAGTCCCTCACTGCTGCAGCTGCCCCAACTGGGAGCTCCCAACTTCTAGCTCTTGAGCTGGGGCTCCGCCACGCCCTCTAGTGGCCGAGAAGTGCCAGAGCAGCAGCCGCTCTGCCTTTCAGCTGCAGAGGCTTCCAGTGAGGAAAGGCTCAGTAGGGCTCTGCCAGAGCTCTTGCTTGATGCAGCTTTCTTGCCAGAAGAGAACAACTTTAATGGGCAGCAGCCGTCTTGGGCCCTCGTTTTAGTCAATGTAGCACATCCTGCTGCACAGAACAAGGCATTTTGGAGTCACAGTTATGGGACCGGCCCCTTGTCATGAGCCTCCCCCTTCAGCACACTGGAGGAAGGGATTGCTGGGTATTGGAGAGGTGTGGCCCAGCCAGATCCCCATCTTCACCACCGCCTGTATCTCTATCCTCCTCTCACACTGTGTCCTGATTGGAAATGTATCAGTCAGAGAAGAAGAGAGAATGAGAGAGAGAGAGAGAGAGAGAGAGAGAGAGAGAGAGAGAGAGAGAGAGAGGAATTCAACCTTCGTTGGTCTTTCTGCTCTATTCAGGCTCTCAGTGGGTTGGATGGTGCCCACCCACCCAGACAGGGCAATCTGCTTTGCTCAGTCCACCAAGCCAAATGCTTACCTTCCTGGAAACATCCTCACTGACATAACATTTCACCAGATTACTTGGGCGCCCAATGGCCCAGGCAAGTTGACACATCAAGTTAACCATTTCAGGGGAAAGTTATTTTGCACCCAGTTACCTCCTCTCATTATCAGGCTGACACATTACTTGCCTTTGTCTAACAGGACAAAGGCAAGTAATGTGTCAGCCTGATAATGAGAGGAGGTAACTGGGTGCAAAAGACAGTCTGCAGATGCTCTAAGATGAAGAATTCCCAGTTGCTGTCCCCACGTGTTCCTTACAAGAAAGCACAGCTGCGCTGCCTCCCACAGTCCAGGATGAAGCCAGAGGGAGCTTGGGAGGCTGAGCATCTCCCCTGCTGTTCAGAGGCGAGGCTGGGACCCCAGGGGAGGGCAGAGCAGTGCACAGAGCATCCTGAGGGGGGACCTGAACTGATGTCTGCCTGAGGGGGAGCTCTGGGAATGAAAAGGTGACTCAGGAGAACAATAAAAATAAATATTGTGCAGCATCCCCAACCCTCTTCATTTTCATTTTAATGTAATTTTATTTGTGATGACAGATAGTACCTACAAAACACTGAAGGTGGAAGGAAAAGCTACCTAGAAGTTTCAATTCATTCCTGGGCCTCAAGAAAAGAGAGTGGTGATGCCCATATTCTAAAGGGAATTTTTTGTTTCCTCTATGAAATATGACCAGGTCCCATAACAGTTAATACAAAGGCTTCCGCCCTGACTTCACATCAGATTTAAGAGCATTTTCAAACATGAAACCAGAATGAAGGAGGGGTAGTAGGGCTGGGCATTTGTGTTTTTCAGAAGCTCCCCCAGTGAGGGTGCAGCCAGGATGGAGAACCCTGTGTTAACATGTAGCACTCCAGCACACAGTGGGATGAAGTCATGGGGGGGAGAGAAAGCTAAGTGTACAGGTCTGCCCAGCATGTAGGCCTTACAACTTTCTTTCAACCTCATCTCTGGTGCTTGAAAAGTGATGTGGTCTGCTCCGCCCTCTAGTGGTGTTCAGGTTGCAGAACACCTTCAAAGAGGGAATTACTAATATGTAATTTTACTTTGAAATAATGTGGAGAAGATGCAAACAGGCAATTCAGAAATGATGGTCCCAAAACTGAAATATTAGGGAAAACATACAATCCTGAAGAACTGCCTGTGCCTTAATTTGTGACAGCCTGCTTGTTCTGTCCTCCATTGAGTCAGCACTGGCTGTCCTGAGGCTCTTGCTCCTCACCAAACCAGTGATGCCTGAAACAACTCTTTACCTCCTACAGCTGGATGGCTAAAGGCATGCTTCCCCCATAACTGCAGACTGAGAAAACCCACCTTGTGACGGTGGATTTAACAACTGGGAACCTAACAAACGACTATCAAGCAGAGAAATGGTGATTAAAAGCAAATATTTCACAGCTATCGAGGCGCGAAGAGGTAAAGTCTAATAATGTGAGGATGACAAAAAGGAAGCCCTTGCGCTGCAGATGAGGTGGGACATGGACCTGACCATTCTGGAGTGGGACTGGGTAACAGCTTGTGGAGCCAAAGAGACACCTGACCGTCAACACAGAAATGTCACTTTGAAGTAGAAACTGTGCAGAGATTCTCACACTGTCTACAATAAAATCCAACATTTGTGTGTTTTTTTAATTTCCAACCTGTTGAGGCTCAATATTTTTATAAAATACAATAAAAATGAATAAAACAAAAAATGTAAAGACAAACATAAATGAAAAGCCTGAATAGTTTACATTCTCAGACCCAATAGACATAAAAGTACTCGGCTGAGCTGCTTGCACAGTTTCCAGATGCTGTTCTCGGTTTCCGCCCTCACCGGGGCCTGGGCCGGAAGGAGCGCGCTGTCCCCAGTGTGAGGAGCAGGGCCCAGGCCACGCCAGCCCACAGCGACGGGGAGACGCACTGAAGGAAGGGAGTTCGCTGCAACACTAGTTTAAATGTAAAATTTTAAAAATTCACTCTCACAGGGGACAATGAGCATGATAGTCAGCCAATGGAATACAACAGAACAATGAAAATGAATGAACTGGACTTACACATATTAATGGGGATACATCTTAAAACCAAAACACTGAGTGAAAAAATATTCTCCAAAGAATATTTCTTGGGTAATGCCATTTATAAACATCAAAAATAGTCAAAGTGACACTGGATAGAAGTCTTATGGATATTAAGGATCGGGATCACACACCACCTTCAGGTCAGTGATTCTCCTCTAGGAGAGTGAGAGAGAATGGGAGACTCGGGAACTCGGATTTCATCTGTAATGTCTTATTTCTGCAAAACATTGGAACAGACAGTGTCTAATATAAATATTTGCTAAATGTGGGCATTAGGTGCACGGGGGCCATGTTATTTCCCTTTTTAAAATGTTTGAATTACTTCATGATTTCTAATTTAAAAAGGCTGTTCAGAGGCGAGGCTGGGACCCCAGGGGGAGGGCAGAGCAGTGCACAGAGCATCCTGAGGCAGGACCTGACTGATGTCCGGCTGAGGGGGAGCTCTAGGAATGAAAAGGTGCCTCATGAGAACAGTAAAAATAAATATTGTGTAGCATCCCCAACCCCCCTCATTTTTATTTTAACGTACAGTGGTGCCTCTCACAACGAACTTAATTCGTTCCAGGAGCAAGCTTGTTATGTGAAAAGTTCGTTATGTGAAACGCGTTTTCCCATAACAATACATGTTAAAAAAAATAATTCGTTCTGTAGCATAAAATATGCTAAGATGAAATAAAAAAAATATGCTAAGATGACATATTTTTATTTAGATACATCTAAAAACATAATTTTTTTTTAAAAAAACACACATTTTTTAAATTTTAAGACAGACTAAGTAGAGTCTACCGAATCTTGCACATCTTCATCCATTTTCTGCTTTTTGGCCGATGGTTTCACGAAAAACCTGTCCAAAGTTCGCTGTGCGAGGCGTTCGTTATGCGAGGCACCACTGTAATTTTATTTGTGATGACAGGTTTTACCTACTAAATGCTGAAGATTGAAGGAAAAGCTACCTAGAAATTTCAATCATTCCTGGGGCTCAGGAGAAGAAAGTAGTGATGCCCATATTCTAAAGGGAATTTTTTGTTTCCGTGAAATATGACCAGGCCCCATAGGATTACTCCAAAGGTTTCCACCCTGACTTCACATTAGATTAAAGAGGATTTTCAAACATGAAACCAGAATGAAGGAGGGGTGGTGGGGCTGGTCATTTGTGTTTTTCAGAAGCTCCTCCAGTTAGGGTGTAGTCAGGTTGCAGAACCCCTGTGTTAGCAAGTAGCACCCCAGCACACCGTGGGATGAAGTCCTGGGGGGGAGAGAAAGCTAAGTGTACAGGTCTGCCCAGCACTTGGAGAAAGTGCTTGAAAACTGATGTGGTCTGCTCTGCCCTCTAGTGGTGGTCAGATTACAGAACACCTTCAAAGAGGGAATTACCTGTATTTTCCGGCGTATAAGACGACCTTTGAAAGGAAAAATAGTCAACCGAAAATCGGGGGCAAAAGACCAAAATTGCACAAAAATTACCTGCAGATGTTGACGGCAAAGTAAGTCTTTTCTTTGAAGTAGAGGGTAGTCTTATACAGCGAATATAGGCCTAAACCTATGTTTTAACTGTAAAATTAGGTGGTTGTCTTATACTCCGGAAAATACAGTACTATGTAACTTTACTATAAAAACTTTCCAGAATGGTACTGGAGGCCAGCCTGTAAAATAACCTGAGCACTACACACCCAGCTGTTTCCTCAGCCTTCTTTTGCTGCTTTCTAGGACAAGTTTGTGAACCTTTGGTCAAGTGTCTGTAGTCTGATTCAGCAGGAGGGCTTCCCAGGAAGGCAGTCAGTGTGTTTAAGAACAGATTGCTCACCACACTAAATGTTAGGGTGCCAGGCGCACCCCATAGGCCACTCTAGGTGTTTTCTTCCCCTTGGACCCCAGATGTTTGCCTGTATGTATGGGACACCTGTGCAGAGTGAGCTTGGCAAGGCTCTGGAATTCTATTAAAGTTCCTCAGTGTAAGGGAGGATCCAAGACGGCTGCACAGGTAAACACCTAACCGCAGCCGCACACAACGATTTCAATAAAATACAACTAAAATATAAAATGGACATTGCCCAGAGCTACAGGAAGTCGACTGACTGAAAATTCTTCAACAAGAAGGAAAGAGAAAACCAGAAGGAAAATCAGAGGAGCTGTAAAAGCCTAAGGTACAGAGACACGCTGCGCACACGCACACGTACGGAGAGGACAGAGCTGGAGAGGAGGGGGAGGCTGAGTACCTGGCTGGCGTTCCCTGGCGGGAAGGAAATAAAAGCTCCAGACTAGGCGAACCCCAGACCTGACAGCACTGAACCCCAGTTCTAGGCCAGAACCTGGGGACCCAGGCTCAAACAGAGGGAGCCGGGGCTGTGAGGTGGAATCCTAAGGGAGTGGCGAAAGGCAGAGCCCCCGGAGTCGTGCACATTGCGCACAGAGGACGGACTGTTGACTCTGATGCTAGACTGCCTTAGCAGGAAGGAGACAAAAGCTACAGACTAAGAAGAACGTGATGAGGAGTGGGAGCCGCCACCGGGTGCCTGCAAGGAGCCTGGCGACAGGTCCCCCGGGGTGGGGGAGGTGCCGCTTGGCCCTCTACCGCTGATAGCCAGCCAGGAAGCCGAGGCCAGGGGGCTGCTTCCTGTGCAGTGCCAACCCTGGCAACAGGCTGAAGCGGCGCAGGAGGCCGTGGAGAACAAAGGGGCGCCTCGGGCCAGCCTGCAGAGCTTCCAGGACGAGGAGAAAGAAACCGAAGAAGTTTTCAATGTGAAGAAGTCAAGTTATAGCAAAAAGATAGTAAAATTACTTAAGAAAGAATACAAAGAAGATCTTGAAAATTCCAAGATTAAGACAGAACTCAACTCAGCAGCCAACATTGCAACATAAATGCATAAAAAAAAAAAAAAAAAAAAAAAAGACAGAATGTTGGAGCAGCAGCGGCCAGGCTCAGAGCAGCCAGGCCCACAGCAGTGGAAGCCAGGCCTGGGGTGGAGGCGGCTAAGCCCAGGGCGGCCAGGCCCGGAGCGGCAGCAGCCAGGCCCGGAGTAGCCAGCCAGGGAGCGGTCAGGCCTGGAGCGGCCGGGCCCAGAACATCCAGGCCCAGAGCAGCAGTAGCCAGGCCTGAAGCAGTCAGGCCCGGAGCAGCAGGGTCGGGAGCAGCCAGGCCCGGAGCAGCAGCAGCCAGGCTGGGAGCGGTAGTGGCCAGAATCAAAGAAGCTGGTTGTGGAGCAGACCAGAGCAACAGAGGCCAGGCCTGGAGCAGCGAGGCCCGGAACAGCTCACTCCTCACCTGCCTATGCCCCAGGGCTGCCTCTCAGACATGGCTGGAAATTTTGGGGGGATCTTGAGGGTCTGCTGAATCAAATGATGAAGCCTTAGATCTGGATGTGTTGAGTTAGTATAGTGCTGGGGTGTTGATCTGTGAGTGCCTTGTGTGGGGTTTGGATGAAGTTGGTTGATCTATTTGGATGTGTCTTTTGTGTGAAGTGTATCCTTGGGCATGTGGAGGTATTATTGATTTGAGAAAATGCTAAGTAACTGATTTACTATCTGAAAAATTTAAAGTTCTGAAAGTTTAAGGTCTCTTGCCAAAAAGAGGTTTTAAAGCTAACACCTTAATTCTAATGGAGAAAGGGGAGGACAAGCCCTTCCCACCCAGAACAGGTAATCCAATTCCAGCCAGCAGCTATCTTTAAACAATGTGTTCATTTACATTTGAATGGCTACAGCTTTTGATATCCTAAGGGCAAGTTTACATGTAAACAAGTTTGCTTCTCAATTCCCAGGGCAGAAAAAAACAAGTTTAAAATTATTAGATTTTAAAATGTATTCTTAGAAGTGTAAAAGTTTATTAATTTAAAAAACAACAACAACAAAAAAAGGAGATTGAAAAACCTGATGAACAATATTAGCTGTTGATTGTAGTAGAGCCTGCAATACGGGAGGGGAGTGGACTGACAGTTCTGGGGGGAAGGGGGGGATATGGGAAGAGACTGAACATAAACTGTGCACCAATGGATGAGGACAATGGGGGGTAGAGAGGGGGCAGGGGATGGGTTGGGAACCTGGTGGAGGGGGGAAGAAATGAGGAACCTTTGTAATAATATGAACAATAAGGATAAAAAAAGAAAAGAAAAGAAAAAAGGAAAAAAAAAAAAGAAACATCAAAGATGAGAGAGTCTCATCCATTTGTACCACTTGCAGGACCGGGGTGGGAATTGAGCTGAAATCAGGGCTTAGGCACTGAAAGGGAATCCAACGATGACTTCCGGGTTCAATCACTGAGGCTCACCAGCGGTTCTTCTTTAATGAACCCATCACAGCTCCTTGCCAGGAAATGAAGAATGCATAGCCACACTCCTAGTTCAATCAGGCAGGAAGAAGCTGCAGCTGAGCGCGCCAGGAAGTACCAACAGGAAATCAGAGGTTCTCGAATCACAAAGTGGGAGGGTGAACAAATTTCCCATCACTCAGTTCCCCACAAGTGCCTCACGCTGTGGAAGAAAATGATGAACAAATGCAGTTCAGTGGCTGTAAGCAGTGACATCATCAACAGCCCACCGCAGGCTCACTATTTCCCAAAGAATCCCCACCACCCGGTCCTCCCCCTTTTGTCCCAACCCCTGCTGTCCTCAGAGTCTCACCTTTGGAAACAGTGAGAGATACATCAGAGCTCTGGGCACTATCGCTGCCTGGGGTAGAACAAAACAGGATTTGGTCAGAGCCTCCAGGAGAGGAGGCTAAGGGAGGAACTATGGGGTGAGGTCCCCAATGGGATCCAATCTGTACTATCACAGGATCTCAGGGGTCACCCTCCATACTCACTGGCAGCCTGAGCATAGCTCCCTCCTTTTCCACCTGTGGGAAGAAAACATCCTGTGAGAAGACAGGGAGGAGGCAGGGCCATGTGGTCCCAAAGAAACTCCTATTCCTGGAACCCAGAGAAGTTTCCAGAACTGAGACTATACAGCCAAGGCAGGATCAGGAACCCTGAGGAGACTACACATGAGGTGAGTGGACCAACCATCCTCCCGGAGGTCTGTCCTCAGCAGGGACCTTGCACTCTGAGCTGGGAGTGCTGGGAACCAGGCCTCCTCACTAGAATCATCAAGGTGATGAATGTGTCCCTCATGTTCACCCGTGTCTTACTGAAGAGTGAGTGTCAGCAAACAGGGCCCCACACTGGGCAACCACACGTGTGGGGATGGTACTTGACATTAATGAAGCAGAACACACTTCTACCTGGGCTTGCAACCCCCAGTGAGACAGGACACTCAGCCCCACCCCTTCCCTACCTGAGCGCTTCCTCCTCCTCCACATCACAGCTCCAGCGACCACAGCTCCAAGGATGACCGGGCCCACAATGAGACCCATTAGGGGGATGATGCCCCAAGAAGACGGCTCTGGGAAGGGAAAGGGAGGTGAGGGCCCTGACCCCCAGGCCTCAGCCCAGACCCCACTGAAGTCCTACTCAGGCCCCTGCTTCCCTGAGACCAGGCTCTGTGCCCACGCCTCTCCTCACCCCATTTCCGGGTCAGGGGCTCGTGCAGCCCCTCATGCTGCACATGGCACGTGTATCTCTGCTCCTCTCCAGAGGGCACCACCAGGGCCGCCCACTTCTGGAAGGTTCCATCCCCCGAAGGCCGGGTCTCCACAAGCTCCATGTCCTGGGTCTGCTCCTCCCCATCACGCTGCCAGGTCAGGCTGATGTCCGCAGGGTAGAAGCCCCGGACCCAGCACCTCAGGGTGACCTCGTGGTCAGAGATGGGGTGGTGGGCCACGTGTACCTTTGGAGGGTCTGAGGAGAAGGGTGAGGAAACTCAGGAACTTGGCATGGTCAGGGGACCTGCCAGCAGCGCTCATGTGACCATGAGAGTGGACAGGACACCTGGGGTGGTTGAGGGAGCACACAAGCAGCCAGCAACCTGGACATAACACCTGGGGATGATCTCTAGTGTTTAGAAAGTCCTAGTCAGAGGGACACAGCCCAGGGAGGGAGACAGCCCTCGGGGGGAGAATTGGATTTCTGGTCCTGTCCTGGGTGGAGGCCAAATGACTCAGAAGAGTCCCTGTCTAACCTCAAATACACTGGGTGTGGGTGGGAACAGGGCCTGAGAGAGCAAGTCCCCATGGGTCCCAGAGCCTCTGCAGGGTCAGTGGGAACCCTGATCAGTTATTTCAGGCTTGGCCTCCCCTGTAATTGTCCCTGAGAGACTGCAACCAAAGTGTCCCTGAGAGAAGGGTGGGCGTCCCTGGATCTGAAAAGCCAGCGGACTCAGTCTCCTGGCCCAAAGGAGGGGTGTTCTGACACTGACACTGTGTCCTGTCTCCTTGTGGAGCCCCAGCCCCAGGGGAGAGGAGGGAGGCCCTTGGCCCCTGGTACCTGTGCGCTGCAGCTCCTCCTTCCCTTTCTCCAGGAATCTGCTCAGCCACTCCAGGCAGTCCCCCTCCAGGAGGCTCCTTAATCTCTCAGCCTCACCGGCCTCCTCCCACTTGCGCCTGGTGATCTGAGCCGCTGTGTCAGCTGCAGTCCAGGAGCGCAGGTCCTCATTCAGGGCGATGTAGTCGGTGCC
>CAJEUD010000067.1:0-22784 GCA_903992545.1 Pipistrellus pipistrellus
CAGCGTCCTTTCTTCACGCGGACGCCCAAAGGCGCCCGTGCCACAGGGACCGGACGCCTGCCTGCACTCTGGCTTCAAGCTCCAACACCAGCTCCCCCCGGCGAGCCGCCCGCAGGACACGGCTGGACGGGTCCGAGCTCAGCGGCTCAGAGCCGGCTCCCTTAACGCCCCACCCACCCACCCCCCGTCCCCGTCCTGACCACCAGCAGCCCCGTCAGGAGGGGCCGTACCTGATCCTGGTGGTCGAAGAAGGTGTGAACACACGTCCTCGTCCCAGCGTCCCACACTTTCACGCTTTTGTCTGACGAACTTCACGGGAGAGGCGACAGAGGTGTCAGAACCGGGGTCAGGGCCGACGGGAGCGATCTGACTCAAGACCCCGGACTCTCTTGTCAGAGGCCTCCCGCCCTGACCCTGACCCTGACCCTGACCGGCCCAGCCGCACGGCGGGGTTCCCTCAGCTGACTGCAGGCGGAGCCCCGACCACACGCGTCTGCTCGAGCAGAACACGGCTATAAGCCCCCCCTCACGCGGACACCGCGGCAAGCGGGGGCGGACCGCGCTGCACACGCACCTGGAGACAAAGTGCGTGTTGTCCGGGCAGAAGGCCACGTTCAGCACCCAGGACCCGTGGCCGCTCAGGGTGCCCGCCAGGCTGGCGTGTTGTCTGGAACGAGAACGAGCCCAACGCGGAGGCACATGACTGCCTGCCCGCCGACCTGGCCCCTGCCCCGACAGTGACAGCCTGCGCCCCCCACTCAGGCCCCCGGAGGGCACGTGCCCCACGGAGAGGGAAGGGCACACGGCACCGCCCCAGAGCCGCTGGCGCCACGCAGAGCCGGGACGGTCCCTGGCGAGCAGGCAGCCGCTCCGAGGCGGGGACCGAGGGTGGGGTGTGGGGGGTCCGGGCCGCACCCCCTGCAGGTGCCCACCACCCACATGGCTTGGCGAGAACACTTTAAAAACATACACCGAGTGGCCAGATCGTGACAATGTCTGAACCCATAATAACCTGGCCACTCTGTGTCTGTCCTATAGAATAAAAGGCTAATATGCACATGGTTCCCTCAACCAGGAGTCTGACCAGCAGGCAGGCCGGCCAACCGCCCCTGTCCCCTCCCCCTGGCCAGGCTGGCCGGACCCCACCCATGCACGGATGCATGTAGCAGGGCCTCTAAGACACACACACACACACACACACACTGAGCGGCCAGATGGTGATGATCTCTGAACGCATAATCATCTGGCTGCTCAGTGTGCTTCTCTTGAGAGCCTCATCGATTGGATACCAAAGACATCATGAATCGAGCACCTGATCAGTGCTCCCTTTTGCACTGGCTGATAGAAGCTCAGGGCAAACAGGTGGTTGATCTCCGGCCAAAGTCTAGAATACTTTTGGGGCCCATTTGAGATACAAACACACGGAGTGGACAGATGATGATGAGTTCAGAGACCATCGTCATCTGGCCACTCAGAGTGTGTGTTGCCCTGGCTGCTGTGGCTCAGCGGACAGAGCGTCGGCCTGCGGACTGAAGGGTCCCGGGTTCGATCCCCAGTGGGGCGTGCAAGAGGCGGCCTCCCGGACACCCACACGCCCTGTCCCGCGTGGCTGACACGCGTCCTCAGCACCAGGAGCCGGCTCGGGGGGGGCGACTCACACGTCGTAGATCTTGATGTAGCCGTCGTCCGAGGCCGTGACGAGCAGCTGGGAGTCCGGGGAGAAGGTCAGGGAGCGGATGGGCATGGCGTGGCCTGGAACCACGGGCCTGGTGAGCGGGGGTCACCGTCCCGCCCCCGCGCTGCCCCGCTCTGCCCGCGGACGAGGCCGGGGGCCCTCCCAGGTGCCCGTCAGAGGGGCGCAGACGGCCCTGCCTCCGGGTCTGGGCGCCCCGCCCCAAGGCCCTGCCCCTGAGTTTCTCCTCGGCTCCCCCCGACCAGAGACCTCCGCACACGGCTCAGAGCAGCCGCTCCGCGCGGGCAAGGCCACATGGACCGGGGCCTTCCGCCCGAACAGGAGCGTCTGCCTGCCGACCCCGCCTGGGAGGCCGCGTGGAGGAGGGCAGCTCCTTGGGGTGCCTCCGAGCAGAGCGGCCCCCCTCAGGCCCAGCCCCTGCCCAGGCCCAGTGGGGGGCGGGCACCGCCTACACCCAGGGCCCAGGGCTTGGAGCGGACTGGACAGGAGGAGCCGCTCCGGGCCCCACCCTCCCCCCTCCTCCTCCCTCCACTACTTCCCCCCCCCCCCTCCCCCCCCCGAGGCCGCAGAGCCCCTGGACCAAGGCGCGCACCCTCCAGCGTGTGCAGCAGCTTCCCGGTCGCGATGTCGAAGATGTTGATGATGCCGTCGATGGCGCCGCTGGCCAGGTACTTCCCGTCCGGGCTCTGCGCACGGAACACGGAACACGGACACGTGAGGCCACGTCGGGCCGGCCGCACACACAGCGCCTGCCGGCCGCGGGCTCTCCCCCGCCCGCCCGTCACCCCGGGGAGCCCGGAGACGCGGCCCTTACGTAGGCGATGCTGAGGATGAACTTGCCGCGCGTGTCCAGCGAGTACTCCTTCTTCCCGCTCTCCACCCCGAAGATGTTCACCTTCCCCACGTGCGTGCCCGTGGCCAGGTGCTGGGAGTCGGGCGAGAAGGCCAGCGTCCAGGCGTCCACTGCGCAGGGGGAGGGAGGGAGGGGGACGGGCGGTGAGAGGGGAGCAGCTCCTCAGTGTCAGCTGCTCCCGGGAAGCAGGCCCGCCCCGAGCGCCAGGCCGAGGGGCGATGGAGGAGGCTCCCCAGCCGCGCCCCGGCCCGGCGATCCCCCGGCTCCCGCCGCAGGAGCCGCGGCCTCGGGGCGCCCCCGGGTGCCGTCCGCCGGGAGCTCACCCGGCCCCGCGTCGATGGACTTGATCTGCTTGCCGTTCTCCAGGTCCCAGAGCCGGATGTGGGCGTCCAGGGAGCTGGAGGCGGCCACGGGCAGCGTGTGGCTGATGTCCACGGACACCACGCCCAGCTGGTGGCCCTCCAGGCTCCACTGCAGCTCCAGCCGCTCGTCACGCCTCGGGGGACAGAGACGGTTCGTCACGCCCCGCCCGGCCCCCAGGCCCCGCCCCTCCCGGCCCCAGGCCCCACCCCCACGCCCCGCCCCACCCCCAGGCCCCGCCCCGCCCGGCCCCCACGCCCCGCCCGGGCCACGCGTGGCCAGAGTCTGCGGGAGGGAGGCTGGGGCGTGAGGGGCCCAGGCCCCAAAGGCAGCCAGGGGCGACCCTGGGCCTCCCCTGTGTCACAGGGGGACGAGGGGGAGGGGAGGGCCCTACAGACACCACCTGCCCACCCAGCCACCCTGCCCACCCGCCCTCCCACCCTGCCCACCCGCACTGCCCACTCGGTCACCCAGCCACCCACACTGCCCACCGCCCACCAGGCCACCCAGCCACCCACCCTGCCCACCAGGCCACACTTTCCTGTCTAGAAAACGGAGCCCTCTCCTGGCCGCACCGGGGGGAGCACCCCCGCACCCCGTCCCCCAGGCCGCCGTCGGGGGGCGCTCACCACTTCCAGACCTTCACCAGGTCGTCCAGGGACCCGGTGACCACCGTCTCCGCCACCTCCTTCTTGTTGGTGCCCCAGGCCACCGACCAGATGGCGTCATCGTGGGCTGCAGCGGGAGGGGCCGTTAGGACGGCCTGGCGACCTGGATGCCAACGGCGCCCCCGCCCCCGCCCCCTCCCGCAGGCACCGCCCGGGTCTGCGTCTGCGTCTGCTCCGCTCGCTGCCCCCGGCCGATGGAGTCGGGCCCTGCCCCGGCCCCCAGCCCTCCGCCGGCATCGGGGAGCCTCGGGCACAGACCGCAGCGGCAGAGGCCCCGCACCAGCCGCCTCGGCCGCCCGCAGTGTGCGCTGAGTTGGGGGCGGTGACACCATGAACCCCCGAAGTACCGTCTCCACTGGCTGCCACCACCGCCCCACGGAGCGGGCGCTGACAGGACCTCCCGCTCAGACGGGGTTCAGGGGCTCGGAGGGGCCTGCGGTGCCGGCCGGGGCCCAGGGGCCAGGGCACCGGGCCGGTTCCCGGACAGAGGACTGGTCCTTCGAAGGGGCGTGCAGGAGGCAGCCGGTGGATGCTTCTCTGTCCTCCCTTTCTCTCTCTCTCCATCAATTTTTTATTTTTATTTTATATCTTTTTGTTTATTTATTAATTATTATCTCTGTACATATTTTATTTAACATTGCCCCCCCCCCAATCAATTTTTTAAATGTTCTTTCAAAAAGATAGAGACTAGTAGCTCACTGGGACTCCAAGGCTAAGAAGGGGCAGAGCCCTGGCTGGTGTGGCTCAGTGGATAGAGCGTCAACCTGCGAACTGAAGGGTCCCGGGTTCGATTCCGGTCAAGGGCATGGACCTCGGTTGCGGGCACATCCCCAGTGGGAGGCGTGCAGGAGGCTGCTGATCGATGATTCTTTCTCATCAATGTTTCTCTCTCTCCCTCTCCCTTCCTCTCTGTAAAAATCAATAAAATATATTTTTAAAAATTTTTTTAAAAAAAGAAGGGGCAGCCGAAACCGGTTTGGCTCAGTGGGTAGAGCGTCGGCCTGCGGACTGAAGGGTCCCCGGTTCGATCCCGGTCAAGGGCATGGACCTCGGTTGCGGGCACATCCCCAGTGGGAGGCGTGCAGGAGGCTGCTGATCGATGATTCTTTCTCATCAATGTTTCTCTCTCTCCCTCTCCCTTCCTCTCTGTAAAAATCAATAAAATATATTATAAAAAAAAAAAAAAAGAAGAAGAAGAAGGGGCAGACTGAGACTCAGAGCCGACCTCGCTGTTACAGAGTCCCCCTCGGGCCCGGGTGCAGCGGCCTCTGGGGGCCACCCCGGCAGCGGGGCAGCTCGGTGGAAGCTTCCAGACGGGAAGGCCTCCAGCCCGCTCTCTGCCTCCCCGTCTGCGTGGCTGTTGTTAAGTGAAGCTGTGATCTTCCCACAGTGCCCTGGGCGTGGCATGCCTGGTCGGCATGACAACAGTCTTAAAGGAGCAGAGACCCCGTTCCCACGGGCGATGAGGGGCGGGCGGGCTGCTCACCTTGCTCCTGCTTGAAGAGGATGCTGTACTGGAAGGAACAGAAGCCACGTTAGACCAGCGGCCAGAGTTCAGAGGTACCCACCCCCTCCCGCCCCCCTGCCCGCCCGCCCTCAAAGATGCAGTCCCCCCCACGGTGGCTACTTCCTGTCCCCCCGACTGGGGCCGTGCAAGATATGCAGGCACACCGGGAACCATTAGTTCTTAAAGACACTGGCCGGCCGGTGTGGCTCAGTGGTGAGCGCCAATTCCCTGTCAGGGCACAGGCCCGGGCTGCGGGCTCCATCCCCGGTGTGGGGCGTGCAGGAGGCAGCCGGTCCATGATTTGCTTTCATTATGGATGTTCCTCCCTCTCCCACCCTCTCTGAAATCAATAAAATGTATTTTTTTTAAAAAAAAGAAGAAGCCGCCGGGACCGGTTTGGCTCAATGGATAGAGCGTCGGCTTGGGGACTGAAGGGTCCCGGGTTCGATTCCGGTCAAGGGCATGTACCTTGGTTGCGGGCATTTCCCCAGTAGGGGGTGTGCAAGAGGCAGCTGATCGATGACTCTCTCTCATCGATGTTTCTAACTCTCTCTCTCTCTCCCTTCCTCTCTGTATAAAATCAATAAAAATATATTTAAAAAAAAAAAAATTTAAAAAAAAGAAGAAGCCGAAACCAGTTTGGCTCAGTGGATAGAGCGTCGGTCTGCAGACTGAAAGGTCCCGGGTTCCATTCCGGTCAAGGGCATGGACCTTGGTTGCGGGCACATCCCCAGTGGGGGGTGTGCAGGAGGCAGCTGATCGATGATTCTCTCTCATCGATGTTTCTCTCTATCCCCCTTCCTCTCTGTAAAAATTCAGTAAAACATATTTAAAAAAAGGTTCTCCTCCGCTGATCTCCGTTTCCGGTTGCTTTTGTGCAGAGATCCTCCCAGCCCCTCACCCCGCTGTGCACGGGGGACGCGGGGAGCACGCGCCCGCTCCGGGCGCTGTGTGGGCGTGGTCAGGAGGGAGCAGGGCCTCCCCGACGCCCGCCACGGCCTCCCCCACAGCCTCACCTGGTTGGTCATCTCTCAGCCGGGCGCAGGGATCCAGGCCAGGCCGCTCTGCGGGGACAACACCGGGTGTCAGTGCGGGGGTGCCGTCAGCACGGGGTCCCGTCAGCACGGGGTCCCGTCAGCACGGGGTCCCCAGGAGGCTCCCTGGACCGTTCCCATTCCCGGGGTGGGTCCCCGGAGCTCCCCTCACCAGGCCCCCGGCGCCCTGGAATCTGCCTTCAACCCGTTTCCTTCTCTCCCAGCTCAGAGGGGACCGTCTCCGCCCCCGGCGGCTCTTCAGAGAGAATCCCCGGCCTTTATTTACTAGAGTAGGGGTGTCAAACTCAATCAGAGAAGGGGCCAAAATCTAAAATCCAGCCTAAATCGCAGGCCGAATGGTTTACTGAACAGTCATAAACTGACAATGTCATAAACTGACAGCGGAGTGCAGTGATGACAGCGCGGTGCGGGCCACATTGCAAGGCCTGGCGGGCTGGATTTGGCCCGCGGGCCTTGTGTTTGACACATGTATAGAGGCTGGGGCATGGAATTCGTAGGGGGGGGGGGGGGGCCTCAGTCCAGCCTGCGCCCTCTCGCAGTTCAGGAGTAAACATTCTGCCCGGCTGGGGTGGCTCAGTGGCTGAGCCTCAACCCAGGAACCAGGAGGTGAGGGTTCGATTCCCGGTCAGGGCACATGCCGGGGTTATGGGTTCCATCCTCAGTAAGGGGCATGCAGGAGGAGGCAGCCGATCCATGATTCTGTTTCTATCTATTTCTCTCTCTTCCTTTCTGAAAACATATTTTTTTGAAAGTAAACATTCTAATTTGGAAACAGCCTAGGTGCCCATCAGCAGGTGAGTGGATTAAAAAACTGTGGCCCATCTCCACAACGGAATACCGTGCTGCTGTAAAAAAGAAGGCACTTTTGCCGAAACCCGTTTGGCTCAGTGGTAGAGCGTCGGCCTGCGGACTGAAAGGTCTCGGGTTTGATTCCGGTCAAGGGCATGGACATTGGTTGTGGGCACATCCCCAGTAGGGGGTGTGCAGGAGGCAGCTGGTCGATGTTTCTGACTCTCTCTCCCTCTCCCTTCCTCTCTGTAAAAAAATCAATAATATATATATATATATATATATATATATATAAAAGACATATGCAAAACTTGAGGCAATAAAGAAAAGTAAACATTCTAGGATGTGCCAAGTCGAACCCAGTTTTGTTTTGTTTTTAATATATTTTATTGATTTTGTACAGAGAGGAAGGGAGAGAGACAGAGTCAGAAACATCGATGAGAGAGTGTCATCAATCAGCTGCCTCTTGCACACCCCCCACCGGGGACATGCCCGCAACCAAGGCACATGCCCTTGACCGGAATCGAACCCGGGACCCTTCAGTCCCCAAGCCGATGCTCTATCCATTGAGCCAAACCAGTCTTGGCTCAAACCCATTTTTAAGTTCTAGACACTTGGATTAGCTCGCTCCCCCCTCCCCCCCTCCTTCCTGACAAGGAAGACAGGGAGGCCGAGCAGGTGGAGACAAGCTCTGAGCAGGCCTCCGAGCCCCATCCCCGCTTACGCCAGGCTCCGATACCGCCTCATGGCAGAGCTGAGAGGACCCCAAACCCACCTCTGCCCCCGTCTTCCCCCCACAACTCCCCAGGCGGAGTTCAATGCTCGCTCCTCTGCATTTCCAACACGGAACAAAGCGCCCCCCGTGCCTCTCGGGGCCCGTCGGGCAGGACGGATCCACCAACACCGCCTGGTGCCGGGACCATGGAACCGGGCGCCGGTGCCTGCCCGGCGCTGGGAGGCCCGCTCCTGCGAAGACAGCGCGGCCCTCCTCCGGGGAAGCTCGGAGGGGACCGTCCTCCCCCTCCGGTAAGGTGACCCGCCGTCCGGATTTCTGACAATGTGTCCCGCGTCCCTCGGCGTTTTAAAAAAGCCCCGATGTTTGGAAAGAATGCACAAGCCAGGGAACGGCGGGAGAGCGGGAAGGGAACAGACGGTGTTCGACGGCCGTGCGGCTCTGTGGCCAGGATAGGAGTTTTATATTATTTTTGTTAATTTTGTAATGTTAACCTTGAATAACAACAAATAATGGTAAAGAACTGATTATCGAGAGCTGCTTATCCAAGTTTGCATGGCTGGTCAGTTGTTAGAATTCACTCAAATGAGAAATATGCCAAAGAATAAAATAATACTATACATACTTTTTTAAAATTTATTATATTTGTAAATTGTACTTAGGCTGAAATTTTTAAAAATATACATTACAATACTATTTTTGCGTTCTATGGAAATTTTTGTTGCTCCATATAGACAAATTTTTATTTTTTTTAATTTTTAAAAAATATATTTTATTCATTTTTACAGAGAGGAAGGAAGATAGGAGAGTTAGAAACATCGGAGAGAGAGAAACATCGACCAGCTGCCTCCTGCACACCCCCCACTGGGGATGTGCCCGCAACCAAGGTCCATGCCCCTGACCGGAATCGAACCCGGGACCTTTCAGTCCGCAGGCCGATGCTCCATCCACTGAACCACACCCGTTTGGGCTATAGACCAAATTTTTCATCAAGAACCCCCCACCCCCGCCCCGGGTCAATGGTGCCCCGCTTTACCAATTGGGGAAAAAGGAAGACAAATGCAAATGTTAAAATCTGGTCACCTTACCCTCCGGGGACCGGGACCCCGGCCCTCATCCAGAGGCCGCCCGGAAGCTGCCCAGGACGCGGCGCCCCGACGGGAGCGGGGCGAACAGAGTCGCAGAGGCGACCCGGGCCCGCGGCCCGCGGCCCCCGTGAGCGGGCCTGCTGCCGGGCGGCAGCCTCGGGCCCGCCCCGGCTCCCCCGCCGTCCCGCCCGGGCCCCCAGCGACCCGACGGCGGCCCCCGCCACCGGCCGGAGAGCCCAACTCACCCGCTCACGGCCCCGACGCACAGTCCCGGCGCGCGCCTGACGCAAGCGCCATGCGACCGCGACGCCCGTCTATATGCGCTTGCGGAGGGGGCGGGGCGTCTCCCAGGGCAACCGCGCACGCGCAGCGCCCGGCAGAAGCCACGCCTCAACTGTGGGCGGGGATATGCGCGGGCCACGCCCCTTTTTGGTGTACTGTCCTGGTGGGCCACGCCCCCTGTTCTAGGGGCGGGGCCTCGGTCATCGGCCCTCGGAGGCGCGCAG
The DNA here is from genome assembly GCA_903992545.1 of Pipistrellus pipistrellus. Classification (NCBI taxonomy): domain Eukaryota; kingdom Metazoa; phylum Chordata; class Mammalia; order Chiroptera; family Vespertilionidae; genus Pipistrellus; species Pipistrellus pipistrellus. The sequence goes on from CAJEUD010000067.1 coordinate 9,253, forward strand.
GTTCTCTTCCGCCAGCTGTGGGTGGGGTCGGGTTTCTCTCTTTCTGCTCTGCTTCTCAGTTCTGTAGCTTCAACACTTTTTAGTGAAATGGAGCTTTTTTTAAAAAAAAATATCTATTCTATTGATTTTTCACAGAGAGGAAGGGAGAAACATTGATCAGCTGCCTCTTGCACACGCCCCACTGGGGATGTGCCTACAACCAAGGTTCATGCCCTTGACCGGAATCCAACCTGGGACCTTTCAGTTGCAGGCCAACGCTCTATCCATGGAGCCAAATCTGTTTTGGCTGAAATGGGGCTTTGTTTTAAAAACTGCAATTCGGCCCTGGCAGGTCTGGCTCAGTGGATAGAGTGTCGGCCTGTAGACTCAAGGGTCCCAGGTTCGATTCCGGTCAGAGCTCAAGCCCAGGTTGCAGGCTTGGTCCCCACCAGGAGGCAGCCAGTCGATGATTCCCTCTCATTGTTTCTGTCTCTCTCTTCCTCTCCCTTCCTCTATGAAATCAATAAAAATATGTCTTTAAAAAATAAGAATAAAAATAAAAACTGCTAGTCATGCCGCCTAGTGTGGCTCAGTGGTTGAACCCTGACCTCTGAACCAGGAGGTCAAAGTTTCATTCCTGGGCTCGAGCCCCGGTGTGGGCCGTGCAGGAGGCAGCCCACTCATGATTCTCTCTCCTCATGGATGTTTCTCTCTCTCTCTCCCTCCCCCTCTCCTCAATGATGAAAATCATTGATTGGCTGCCTCCTGCATGCCCCCTACTGGGGATCTATCGATAGTCCACAACATGGGTATGTGCCTTTGACTGGAATCAAACCCGGGACCTTTCAGTCCACAGGCCCACTCTCTATCCACTGGGCCAAACTGATCAGGGCCAAAAATAGAATTTTAAGAGGATTAGATTAAAAAATATATAATCAGCCAAAACTGGTGTGGCTCAGTGGATAGAGCGTCGGCCTGTGGACTGAAGGGTCCCAGGTTTGATTCCGGTCAAGGGCATGTACCTTGGTTGTGGGCACATCCCCAGTTGCGGGGGGGAGGGGAGGGGTGCAGGAGGCAGCTGATGGATATTTTTCTCTCATCGATGTTTCTAACTCTCTATCGCTCTCCCTTCCTCTCTGTAAAAAAATAATCAATAAAATATATTTAAAAAAAAAAGGAAGGAAGGAAGGAAAGGGGGAGCTGAGGCCAAGGAATCCCTGTTCCAACCTGGAAGCAGGCATCTATCTGGGTTCAAATCCCAACATTCAGCCGGGCCAGCATGGCTTGAGTGTTGACCTATGACCCAGGAGGTCAGGGTTCGATTCCCGGTCAGGGCACATGCAGGGCTGTGGGCTTCATCCGCAGTGTGGGGCGTGCATGCGTGCAGGAGACAGGGGATCCCACGAGCCTGGGGCTTGACCACGGATGGCCACAAGGTGGCGGTACCCGCCTGCTGTGGGCCACCTGCGGGGACATGCTGATGGGGATGCAGCGGATGGCACCTGCCTGCAGGCTCTCTCTGGCTCCCCCAGCCCCACAGGCTGCGGAGTCTCTGTGGGACCACAAACAAGGGCCTCCCAGGCCCGACCTCCGTCTCCTCCTGCACAAAATGGAGGCCCAAACACCGAGGCCTTTGCCCTTACAACATGCTAGGAGCAACTGGCCGGGATGGCTCAGGGGCTGAGCGTCGACCTAGGAACCAGGAGGTCAGGGTTCGATTCCCGGTCAGGGCACAGGCCCGGGTTGTGGGCTCGATCCCCCAGTGTGGGGCCTGCAGGAGGCAGCCGGTCCGTGATTCTCTCTCATCACAGATGTTTCTGTCTCTGCCTCCCTCTCCCTTCCCCTCTGAAATCAATAAAATATATATTTTTTTTAAAGAAAGAAAATGGGCCGAAACCGGTGTGGCTCAGTGGATAGAGGGTCAGCCTGAGGACTCAAGGATCCCGGGTTCGATTCCGGTCAAGGACATGTACCTTGGTTGTGGGAACATCCCCAGTGGGGAGTGTGCAGGAGGCAGATGTTTCTCTCTCATCCATGTTTCGAACCCTATATCCTTCTCCCTTCCTCTCTGTAAAAAAATCAATAAAATATTTGAAAGAAAAAAGAAAAACAAATGTTTTTTTTTAAAAAGAAAATGGGCAGGAGCTACCCTGCACGGGTAGACTGAGACACAAGCCCAGGGCAGCCAAGGTGAGCGTGGAGGGCACAGGCCCTGTGCATAGGGTAAGGGGTGGGGGGCAGGCAGGCCCAGAGGGCATAGAACTGGGGTAGTTACTGCCACCACCACCTCCCAGGCCTCTCTGGCATCTCTTACCTGTCGACTTGGGAAGCAGCAAAGTCGGGTAGGGGAGCAGAGCAAGCCAGGTGGGCTGCCAGGAGGCGGCGGCGACAGGGGCAGAATCATGTGGGCGGGTGAGGAGGCTGAGAGCCAGAGCCTAGGCTGCCCAGAACGAGACAGGAGAGGCCGTGGTGAGGGGGGCGGAGGTGCAGGGGCCCACCTGGGTGATGGGGGGCCCCCCTAGGTGACGGGGGGCCCACAGGAGGCGCAGACGGAGGAGCCGCACCCAGTTCACAGCCCAGGCCGGGGGCTATGATGTTCTCATGGCTCCCGTGGGAAATTTCTTCTTTTTCTTTTCTTTTAATATATTTTATTGATTTTTTTTTTTTTTTTTTACAGAGAGGAAGAGAGAGGGATAGAGAGTTAGAAACATCGATGAGAGAGAGGAAGAGAGAGGGATAGAGAGTTAGAAACATCGATGAGAGAGAAACATCCATCAGCTGCCTCCTGCACACCCCCCACTGGGGATGTGCCCGCAACCAAGGTCCATGCCCTTGACCGGAATGGAACCCGGGACCCTTCCGTCCGCAGGCCAACGCTCTACCCTAGGGGTGTCGAACTCAATCAGAGAAGGGGCCAAAATCTAAAATCCAGCCTAAATCGCGGGCCGAATGGTTTACTGAACACTCATAAACTGACAATGTCATAAACTGACAGCGGAGTGCAGTGATGACAGCGCGGTGCGGGCCACATTGCAAGGCCTGGCGGGCTGGATTTGGCCCGCGGGCCTTGTGTTTGACACATGTGCTCTACCCACTGAGCCAAACCGGATTCGGCTCTTTTTTTTGGTATAAGATTTTTTAAAGTACATTTTTATTGATTTCAGAGGGGAAGGGAGGAGAGAGGATGTCAATGACGAGAGAGAATCATGGGTCAGCTGCCTCCTGCACGCCTCCTGCCAGGGATGGAGCCTGCAACCTGGGCATGTGTCCTGACCGGGACCTGAACCCAGGACCCTTCAGTCTGCGGGCTCTATCCACTGAGCCAACCGGCTGCGGCCGTGCCCTCTGGGTCTTCGCTGAGGGAGGAAGCCAGGCCCCGGTCCCAGGGAGGGTCGGGCCTGTGCGGGTCCAGTAAGAAGGGGTTAAGGCTCCAGAGGCCGGAGGCCCGGCTGCACCCCAGAGCCCCCCACAATGTGTGGGGTGGTCAGGACCCCGGTGTCCCCTCAGTCCACACCAACCTGCTGAGACCTGGGGCCCCTGGGGCTGTGCCTGGGACCCAGCTTTCCCACGCACACACACACACATATATGCACACACATGCACACACGCACACAGGCCTCGGGGTGCCCACGGTCTCAGTCAGCCCAGAAGGGCCCTGAGCCCGCCGGGAGTTGGGGGTGGGGTGGGTTGTTCTGCGGCCTCCGGGGCCCGGGAGGCAGGTCCTGCTCCGTCCGTGGTGGCTGCCCCCGCAGCGCCAGCCAATTACCTCGGGCTCGGTGTTTGAGACCCGTAACGGCTCCCCGTCAGACGTGAGCGATGGGCCCGCGGGGGCTGGGCCGGGCCGGGCCGCCCGCGCCCCCTCCCGAGGCCCGCTTGGTCACGGGCCCCGCTTGCACGCGTCACTGCCCGCGCCCCGTCGCAGGTGGCCGTGGGGAGCTCATTGGAGGCCCATTCGCGGCGCCGGGGGTGAGGGCGGCCCATCTGCACACGCCAGGCCCTTTGTCTCGGCCGCCGGGCAGACGGTGAATGGATGGATGGATGGATGGATGGATGGATGGATGGATGGATGGATGGATGGGTGGGTGGGTGGGTGGATGGGTGGGTAGGTGGGTGAGTGGATGGGTGGGTGGGTGGATGGGTGGATGGATGGGTGGATGGATGGGTGGGTGGATGGATGGGTGGATGGATGGATGGGTGGATGGATGGGTGCGTGGGTGGGTGGGTGGATGGATGGGTGGATGGGTGCGTGGGTGGGTGGGTGGGTGGGTGGATGGATGGGTGGATGGGCGGGGGCTGTCACGAGGCCCCAGCTGCCTGGGGACATGCGGGCCCCGGAAGGACCTGGGCTGGGTTTTGGGGGGGACCTGGGCAGAACCATATCCAACGGGATCCCCACAACTCCCTCCCCACCCCACCCCTCAGAGAGTGAGCAGGCAGGAGGGGTGGGGGTCCCAGGGAAGGCAGGAGTCAGCCGGGCAGGGTGTCTGTTTGGCTCACCGGAGCAGCAGCTTGCTCTCTTCTCTCTCTCTTTTTAATGTATTTTATTGATTTTTTACAGAGAGGAAGAGAGAGGGATAGAGGGTTAGGAACATCGATGAGAGAGAAACATCCATCAGCTGCCTCCTGCACACCCCCCACTGGGGATATGCCCGCAACCAAGGCACATGCCCTTGACGAGAATCGAACCCAGGACATCTCAGTCCGCAGGCCGACGCTCTACCCACTGAGCCACACCGGTTTGGCTCTCTCTCTCTTTTAATGTTTTTGTTGATTTGAGAGAGAGGAAGGGAAGGGACAGAGAGGTAGAAACACCGATGAGAGAGAAGCATCATCGGTGGGCACGCCCCCCACAGGGGACAGAGCCCACACCCAGGGGTGCGCCCGGACCGGGAACCAGATCCATGGCCTCTTGGTTCCTGGGTGGACGCTCAGCCGCGGAGCCACACCGGCCGGCCGGCAGGGCCGGGGACAGGGACAGGCTGCCCAAGCTGGCCTTCCCTGCCCCCCGCCAGCCCTGCTCACCCCCCCCCACGTCCGAGGGCCATGCCCCCGTCCGTCCGTCCGTCCATCCGCACCAGCTGTCCCCGCCAGGATGATGGGTGATGGCTCATCAGTCAGGGAGCCCGCCCCCGGGCGCTGGGGACCGATGCCCATGGTGACCACGGGGCCCGGCCTCCCACTGCCGTCCTTCACGCACGGCCCCCGCTCGCTCGAACCAAACCCGGGACCCTTCAGTCTGCAGGCCGGCGCTCTATCCACTGAGCCACACCGGCCGGGGCTGTCACTTACTTGTCATAAGCCTCCTGTGAGAGGAAACTAAGTTAGCTCAGAGAGGCTGAGACACTGGCCCACGGGCACACAGCGAGGAGGTGTGGAGCCGGTTCCTGCCAGAGGCACCCACGCCAGGCCGGCACGGAGGCCTCGGGGCTTCGTCAGGAACACGACGAGGGCAGAGCGACCCCGGGGGTGTTTCCAGGCCGGGGGCGGGGGGGATGGGCGGGAAAAGGCCTCCCCAGCCTATAGGTGGGGACCACAGCGCCTCCCTCGCCCGGCAAGGCCAGGGGCTGCCCCCACAGGGACCCTCCGCCGTGGAGAAGGCGGACACCCAGGCGGGGGCGGAGGGAGTCCTTCTTTCTCGGGGTTCACCCCCTGCCGCCACCCCCCCCCCGAATTTCCTGCTCCTGGGGTCCCTCCTCACAGGCCCTTTCACTGTCTGTGGGCCAGTTTCCCTGTGACACGTGGGCTCCGATCCCCACCTGGGCCCGTGGACGGGAAGGGGGGCCCGTGTCTAGGCCCAGGGCAGGGGGTGCGGGCGGCTCTGGGGGGGCCGAGGGGCCAGCTGCCCAGAGCTGAGCTGGCTGTGCCGAGAGGGGCTGGCAGGCGGAGGGCCCCCCTCCCCGGCGCTCCGCGGAGGAGCTAACAATATGCCCATGAATCACGTTTGCAAACACCCGAGGGAGCGGGAGAGAAGCGATAATTAAATACTGCCTCCTGCGGGGGGCGGGGCGGATGGCAGGGCCCCTGGAATGCAGGCGTCTGGTTACGGTGATGGATGTCCACGTTATCGGCGCTAACGCAGCCGCCGTCCGGGGCCAGAGACCGGGGGCGGGGGCGGGCAGGGTGCGGGGCAGCTGTCCCCCGGCCCTCCTCGCCCCAGGCCCTCGGTGGGGGCTCCCCCAGCTGCCTCCCCTGGACATCTGGGAGGCAGAGCAGCTGTCTGCCTGTGGCTGCGCCCCCCTCCTTCCCCCCCGAGCCCCACATCCGTCAACCTCGATTAGGGAGCCGGGCTGCTCCGGTGTGAAAGGCCATTCATCGGCGTGACCGGCGGGCATTGTGCGGGCCGCACGCTCCGCGCAGGGGACCGCGGCCGAGGGGTGATTGATCAGCCCCGCCGATGAGGTCCGTTCCGGGGAGCCATGTGGCATCCGATCGATCGGCGCGAGGCAGCTGACCCCCCTGCGGCCACTGGGCGGCAGGTGGACGGGCCACGTGGGGGCCGGCAGGAGCCGAGGCCGGGCTTCCCGGGGCCGGGCTGCCGGCCATCAATCCGCCGGCTCCCCCCGCACCGGGAGGAAGGGAGGGAGCGGGAGCGGCTGCCGTGTTTGCCGATGAGCGATGGCCGCCCTGCGGATCCCGGAGCGCGTGTAAATCAGACTTAATGCGAGCGCGGGCTGGCGTTTTCAAGAGCGGGCGGGGCGGGCGGGCGGGCGGGCGTGCCGGCCGGGAACCTCCGTGGAGGGCCGGTGAGGTGCCGGGCCTGGGCTGAGCGCTGGGGGCGAGGACACAAACCCTCTCACAGGATGGCTGTAACAAGTAAATGACAGCCCCGGCCGGTGTGGCCCAATGGATAGAGCGCCGGCCTGCAGACTGAAGAGTCCCGGGTTCGGTTCCCGGCCAGGGCACAGGCCTGGGTTGCCAGCTCCATCCCCGGTGGGGGGAGTGCAGGAGGCAGCCGATCCATGATTCTCTCTCATCATGGATGTTTCTGTCTCTCTCCCTCTTCCTTCCTCTCCGAAATGAGTTAGAATCATATATATTTAAAAGAATAAAGACCGTCCCAACTGGTTTGGCTCAGTGGATAGAGCGTCGGCCTGAGGACTGAAGGGTCCTGGGTTCGATTCCGGTCAAGGGCATGTACCGTGGTGGCGGGCACATCCCGGGTGGGGGGTGTGCAGGAGGCAGCTGATGGATGTTTCTCTCTCATCGATGTTTCTAACTCTCTATCCTTCTCCCTTCCTCTCTGTAAAAAAAATCAATAAAATATATTAAAAAATAAAAATAAAAGAATAAAGATCTGGGGCCAGACATGCACCCCCAGCTGATGTACCCTGAGCTCTGAATTAGCCAGCGAGCTGTGCCCTTACCCGAGATGACTATCGCTCCCAGGGGGGAGGTACAGGATGGACGGACCGCCGGATGGGTGGACGGACGGACTGATGGACGTATGGACCTGGCGGGCGATCGAGTCAGAGCTCAGTAAATGTCGGCTATCTCTTCTCCGATGGGCTCCCTGACCCCCAGGCCCCCCCCCGACTCCCCCTCCAGTGCACCTTCCACTCCATTAACCTCAGGAAGCACCCCCAGGGCTGGTTACCCCCCCACCCCCGTCTTTCCCAGGAACCCGGCTCTTTGTCCTGTTCTGCTGACTCCCAGGGTCCCCAGCGCAGCGGCCCCAGCCCCATGACTCCCCCGAAGACCGCCTCCCAGGACCCTCTTCGGCGCCCCCAGCATAGGGGCCTGAACTCTGACCCCCATTCTTCCAGCCTGAATTCAGCCTGCCGGAGGGCACGGGGCCAGGCCAGAGGCCCTGGGAGGCTGGGGCCCTGGCGGGCCTCCAGGCCAAAGGAGCAAACCTCAGCAGAAACGTGCCGGACCCACGACCGACGGGGACGACGGGACGCAGGTTGGTGGCCTGGGAAGCCGAGGCAGGGGCCACCTGCAAACAAAGGGGCCTTGGAGAGAGGGCCCGGCCCAGCTCCCCTCTGAAATGCACCCGGGGGCGAGGCGAGAGGGGGTGAGGGAGGCAAGACCAGGATTTAGCTGCCGCCGCTGCAGCCTGCAGACAAACCAACGTCGGCCTGGACTCGGGGATCCCCTGATCCAGTTCCCTTTCACAGGATGGCTGTGACAAGTAAATGACAGCCCCGGCCGGTGTGGTTCAGTGGATAGAGCGCCGGCCTGCAGACTGAAGGGTCCTAGGTTCGGTTCCCGGTCAGGGCACAGGCCTGGGTTATGAGCTCGATCCCCAGTGGGGGGCGTGCAGGAGGCAGCCGATCCCTGCAACCCAGGCCTGTGCCCCAGGAATCAAACTGGGGAGTCAAACTCAGAATCCTCCAGTCCCCAGGCCCACGCTCTATCCACTGAGCCAAACGGACTAAGGCCACCTCAAGCCTTTTCATTGTCTCCCCAGCTACTAAGCCAGAAACTGTGGGCCCCCCGAGATTGTGGGCCCCCATCCCGAGGCCGGCCTCTAGCTCCCACGCCTGCCCTCACCCCCTCTTGCAGGTACGCAGGTCACGGAAGATTGCAGGGCCAACGTGGGGTCCCCCGGAAAGCTTGCGGAACACAGCTTCCCGGGCCCCACTCCCCACCTCTGACTCCCTGAACCCACTGGGGGTCCCCATGTCGAGAGAGCCCGCCCGGGTTGCTGCGATGCCCACTCAGGTCACAGACGGGAACCGGGGAACCACCGTCCTTGCTCTAACGCGGCCCCTTCCCATCGCCACTGCCCACAGCGCCACCCTTGCTTCCGGGGCCCCAGGCCAGGCACCCAGCTCCCCCCAGCCTAACGAGGAAGCCGCGGCCACTTGACACAAATGCAACAGGGACTAGGGCGCCCTGTGCCCCAAACCCTTCGAGGCGCCTCTGTGGCTCCGTGCACTTCTGCTCACCTCCTGAGTCACCCCTCGCGCCAGGCGCCCCGGCCATGCCGAGGCACGTGGTCCCCCAAGCACACAGCTTCCTCTTGCCACAAACTGTCCTTTACCCTGCCCACGATCTCGCGGGATGCTGGGTTCCACCGCGGGAAGAAGGCCCACAATCTCGCGGGATGCTGGGTTCCACCTGCGGGATGAAAGCCCACAATCTCGCGGGATTCTGGGTTCCACCGCGGGAAGAAGGCCGACAATCTCGCGGGATGAAGGCCCACAATCTCGCGGGATGCTGGTTCCACCTGCGGGATGAAAGCCCACAATCTCGCGGGATTCTGGGTTCCACCGCGGGATGAAGGCCCACAATCTCGCGGGATGCTGGGTTCCACCGCGGGAAGAAGGCCCACAATCTCGCGGGATTCTGGGTTCCACCGCGGGATGAAGGCCCACAATCTCGCGGGATGCAGGTTTCCAACGCGGGATGAAGGCCCACAATCTCGCGGGATGCTGGGTTCCACCACGGGATGAAAGCCCATAATCTCGCGGGATGCTGGGTTCGGCACAGCTGCGCCCAGGAGGGTGCTGACGGGGAGGGGCCAGGCTTTCCCGCTCCGGCCCACTTGGCCCCGCGCACGTGGTGGGCGGGGACACGGAGTGAGAGCCTCGGCGCCATAGCAGAGGGGCCGGCTGGGCACGTGCACAGGCGCCCCTGGGAGTGGGCGAGGCGGCTCCATCCCGGGGTGGCCCCACCCCAGATGTTCTCAAACACCGAAGAGGCCAGGGTGGACTGGTCCGCCTGGCTCAGGGGTTGAACCTCGACCTGTGAACCAGGAGGTCACGGGGGTCAGGGCACGTGCCCGGGTTTGGGGCTTGATCCCCAATAGGGGACGTGCAGGAGGCAGCTAATCCTGGATTCTCTCTCATCAGGGATGTTTTCTCTCTCTCTTCCTCTCTGACATCAATTTTTTAAAAAAAACAACAACATATTTTGTTATTTCCCAATCATCTCCCGAGGACCTTTTTTGCATTGATTTGTAGAGAGTGTAAAGGAGGGACCCATGGATTGTTTGCCTCCTGCATGCCACCCGACCAGGGCGGGGACCCTGCCACCGAGCTACCTGCCCTTGACCGGAATCGAACCCGGGACCCTTCGGTCCGCAGGCCCAGGCAAAACCATGAGCCTAAAAAGTCAGGGCAATTAAAAAAGACATATTTATACATATATTTAAAAGTGGAGAGGATGGCCGAAACTGGTTTGGCTCAGTGGATAGAAGGGTCCCCGGGTTCGATTCCGGTCAAGGGCATGGACCTTGGTTGCGGGCACATCCCCAGTGGGGGGCGTGCAGGAGGCAGCTGGTCGATGTCTCTCTCTCACCGATGTTTCTAGCTCTATTCCTCTCCCTTCCTCTCTGTAATAAATCAATAAAAGCTATATTTTAAATAAAAAGTGGAGAGGATGGTACAATGCCTCCCCCCACCTCCTCCCCGCCCCGCTCCCACAATGACCCCTCCGTGCCCCCATCCCGATCCTCCCAACCCCGAGCGCCCGCTGCTGTCAGAACGGGGCCCGGGGGGGGGGGGGGGGGCGGCGGCGGCAGCAGAGCGCCCCTCTCCCGTTTGGATGGTTGGATCTCGGGGAGCTGGTGCGGGGCTCGCACCCCGGAGACCCCGACGCCCGGGGCGCGGCGAGGGGAGGGCGGGCGCCGGCCGCGGGCGGGGCGGGGCCGGGGGCGGGGCGGGGAGGGGGCGCTCGCCATAGACTCGGGGCGCGCCGGGCGCAGCGCGCAGTCTCCGCCGAGCAGCCCCGAGTGCAGCCGCCGCCGCTGCAGCCGCCACGATGCCCAACTTCGCCGGCACCTGGAAGATGCGGAGCAGCGAGAACTTCGACGAGCTCCTCAAGGCTCTGGGTAAGGGGCGCGGGTGCACCCCCTCCCCCCGGGGACGTGCCCCGAGTCCGCAGAGGGTGGGTTTGGGGGACCGACACCCCCCGCAGGAGCAAGTCTCTGTCCGGGCTCAGATCCGTGTCCCCTCGGGGGGGTGGGGGGGGGGGGGGGGGGGGGGGGTCGGGCAAGGTCTCCCACCCCCCCGACGGCTCCCCGGTTCGCTCCTGTCCGTGGGACCATCCGGAGGAGCGATGGTTCCTGGGGTCCGACCGAGGAGGGTCCGGGGCTTGAGGTTCGGGGTGTCGGTGTGAAACCACGAACCCGATGGGTCTCTCTCTGAGTTTCTCCTCTGGAAGGGGGAGTTGCAGGGAGCTGGCGGTGCAGGGGGGGGGGGGGGGGCTGTTTGCAGGATGCAGGAGCTCCCACCTGCAGGCAGGCAGCAGACCGAGGGTGTGGGGGTGCCCCGGCTCCCCCCCCCCATGCGGGAGCTCCCAGCTGCAGGCGGGCGGCAGGCGGAAGGTGTGGGGGTGCCCCGGCCCCCGCCCCATGCGGGAGCTCCCAGCTGCAGGCAGGCAGGCGGGGGGTGTGGGGTGCCCCGGCCCCCCCATGCGGGAGCTTCCAGCTGCAGGCGGGCGGCAGGCGGGGGTGTGTGGGGTGCCCCGGCCGCCGCACCCCCATGAGGGAGCTCCCAGCTGCAGGCAGGCAGGGGGTGTGGGGTGCCCCGGCCCCCCATGGGGGAGCTCCCAGCTGCAGGCAGGCAGGGGGTGTGGGGGTTTGCAGGATGCGGGAGCTCCCAGCTGCAGGCGGGCGGCAGGCGGGGGGTGTGGGGTGCCCCGGCCGCCCCCCAGCCCGCGCCCCCTCCCCGCAGGGGTGAACGCCATGCTGCGGAAGGTGGCCGTGGCGGCCGCGTCCAAGCCGCACGTGGAGATCCGCCAGGACGGGGACCGCTTCTACATCAAGACGTCCACCACCGTGCGCACCACCGAGATCAGCTTCAAGGTCGGCGAGGGCTTCGAGGAGGAGACGGTGGACGGGCGCAAGTGCCGGGTGAGCGCGCGGAGCCCGGGGTCCCCCCTCCCCTCCCCGGCTCCCCCGCCCGCCCCCGGGGCGCGCACCCCCCTCCCTGGATCCCCCTCCCGACCCCCGGGGCGCGCACCCCCTCCCCGGCTCCCCCTCCCGCCCCCCGGGGCGCGCACCCCCCTTCCCCGGCTCCCACCCCCGCCCCCCGGGGCGCGCACCCCCCTCCCCGGCTCCCCCTCCCGCCCCCGGGGCGCACACCCCCCTCCCCGGCTCCCCCTCCCGCCCCCGGGGCGCACACCCCCCTCCCCCCTCTCCCACCCCCGCCCCCGGGGCGCACACCCCCCTCCCCGGCTCCCCCTCCCGCCCCCCGGGGCGCACACCCCCTCCCCGGCTCCCCCTCCCGCCCCCGGGGCGCACACCCCCCTCCCCCCTCTCCCACCCCCGCCCCCGGAGCGCGCACCCCCCTCCCCGGCTCCCACCCCCGCCCCCGGGGCGCGCTCTCCGGGCCGGCACAGGGCGTGCGCCCCCGCGGCCTGCAGGGGTCTGGTCTGTGCAGCCGGAGCCCCGGGCTTTGGGGGGGGAGCCTTTAGGGGGGGAGCCCTGCCCCCTGGCTTCCGATCCGGCCCCGCAGCCGCCTCCCCGGAGCGGAGCGCTGCGCGCCGCGTCCCCGCGGGGTTTGCGCAGCGCCGGGCGCGGCGGCCCCGGGGCGGGCGGCGGGGCGGCCTCGGTCTCTGCCGCAGGTGGATCGGCAGCTCCGGGGTCCCCGCGCCCCTGGAGACGCTCCGGGTCCAGGCTCAGCAGTCTGAGGGGGCGGGGGGGGCTCTCCCTGCCCCCCGCACCGCTCCCACCCGCCGTCACCGGTTCCTTAAAGGAAAGGGGATCTAAAGGCGGTTCTGGCTGGAGGGGGTGGGGGGGACTAGAGCTCTGTCTGTCTCTCTCTATGTCTGTCTGTGTCTCTGTCTCTCTGTGTCTCTCTCTCTCTGTGTGTCTCTATGTCTGTCTGTGTCTCTGTCTCTCTCTGTGTCTCTCTCTGCGTGTCTCTCTATGTCTGTCTGTCTCTCTCTGTATCTCTGTCTCTCTCTGTTTCTCTGTCTCTCTCTGTCTCTCTCTGTCTCTGTGTGTGTGTGTGTCTCTCTCTGTCTCTCTCTCTGTGTGTGTCTCTCTCTCTCTGGTTCAGGGCAAGAGTTTAGCATTTCTCCGCACATCAGCCCCAGACGCACACGGGGGTGGGGAGCGGGGCACGCGAGGGGGTGTCCCTCCCTGTTGCAGACGGGCAGGCCTGCATGTGCGGGGCCCCGGAGTGGCATGGAGGGCTGGTCGCTCCGGTTTTGAGGGCAGATGGGCCACTGCTTCTGGTGCTTAAAAAGAAAGAAAGGAAGGAAGGAGAGAGAGAGAGAGAAGAAAGAAAGAGAAAGAGAGAGAAAGAAAAGAAAAGCCAGTCCCATTCCAGAGCCAGGTGTTGCTTTGGCCTTCCTGAGTCTGAGGGGCCCTGGGCGGGCGGGATGGCTGGGCCCGGGGCTTGGGACAAGGACCCCGAGGCCCGATCCCCATGGCAACGCTGGCCCCCGAGGCTGGCACGGCCTGAACGCGATGGCCAGGCTGGCGGTGGGGGATCGGGGTGGCGTTGGAAAGAGCCGGACGCATCGCGGGACCAGAGAGAGAGAGGGAGAGTGAGAGAGAGAGAGGGGGGGGGGGCTTTGTTCCCATCTTGCCTGACCCCTGTCCCTGCTTCAGTTAAAAAAAAAAAAAAAGTCCGGGTGTCCTGGTCCCCAGTCCCCGC